>JBAIZL010000007.1:61377218-61531324 GCA_036971475.1 Prosapia bicincta | reverse complement strand
ATACTGCATTTTCCTTCAACGAAGGATCTTCATCGTCCTCAAGTGAGTCTACAGTAGTTTGTAAAAAGTCTTCCAACGAGGTATTCATTACGGTTGTCATGTTTTGTATATCGACAGCCGTGAAAACAGCAAAAACTTGTTCAACTTCTTCCTCTGATAAAGTGGCTATCCACGACCATTCTATACAATGAATAGGTTGTTCTATATTCAGAGGAGCCATGTTAATTATAGTTAGGTTTGAACAATTATAATTCGCTTGTTTGCAGTTTTTTTGCTCTTTTATACGTGCGCAATAACTTTTTGAAAGGACAGTGATAGAAGGGGGGGGGGGTAACAAGGATAATGCTTTTTTAAAATATATAGTGGTGGGGGGATGTAGTTCAGGATATATATATAAGACATGCATGATTTTAGTATCATTTTAGTTTCTAACTTGAATTTGAGTAGAACAAATATACTAAAAAATGGAATCTAACAATGTTTTCTGCTGTGAAATTTGCAGAGATGAATTCAAAGATGAGTTACTGTATCTGATGCATTTTGAGTTATTTCACAGAGTCTGCACACAGGAAAATGAAGACAGAGAAGTTTACACAATTCCCGACTATGAAGGAACTATTCCAGCTGATGGAGAAAGGAATAGCTTATTCTCGTGCGAGATTTGTGGAGAAGAATTCAACGACCGCTTACTCCTGTTGTCGCATGTTGAGATATTCCATACACCTTTTCTCGATCAAGAAAACAACGAATTATACAGCTTACCAGACTTGCCGGAAACTAGAAAGGAATCAGTAGCTGACAGAGCAACAGTCATACATTACGCTCCCCCAAGACAAAAGTTGAAACACGAACTTCTATCTCAAGCGTTACCTAGGTCATATGTTAAACATTTCCTTATAAGGAACGTAACCGAACTCTATTTGGACGATTACATAATTGAAGCGAGCGATGTTGTAGTGGAGCTGTTGAAAGAGGAGCTCATTCGTTTAAATTTTATAAAGTTTGGACTTGTGATGGAGTCCGAATTTGTAAATGTGGAAGGAGAAATATCTCAGAGAGCGTTTATAACTAGGAACAGAAAAATTACTTTTGCATCAGACCTGGAAAACGTAGTCAGGGAATGTATGCAGGAGATTGTTTTGAAAATAACCGAACACGAAAGTCGGGGGTCTGGATGGACATTAGGTAAAGTTAAGAGCTTGGTGGTAAGAGTACATAAACATGGATATGGGGATCGTGGAAGTAGTTATATCCCGTTACCTAAGAAGATAGCATCCACCTTGTCTTGCATTAATGTCCATAACTCCGACAACAAATGTTTTCGATATGCAATGCTAGCAAAATATGTTGAACCAAAAAGCGCATTTAGAGTTGACTACAAATACGAACAAGTTGGCAATAAGTACAACTTTGCTGGATTGCAATATCCTGTCTCAGTTGAGGATATAAAACTCTTTGAAAAACGAAATCCTGGAGTATCCGTGAACGTTTTTAGTCTCGACGAAAGTCATAATGTTTATCCGCTGAGAGTAGTAGAAACTGAAGATATTCGCCACACAGACTTACTACTACTACACGATGGTGATGTCTCGCATTACGTCTACATTAAGAATTTTAACAGATTGGTAAGTAGGCAAATGAAAAGATATGATAGTAGCGTGACGGTATGTAAGAAATGTTTTGCTTTCAAATCTCTTTCAATGGAACTCGGAGGGCGACGGTGGTTGACCGAACACAACCGCTTATGCGGAGTACATGCCCCCATTAAAATGGAATTACCTCATCGTGATAAACGGTTTGTTTCTTTCAACAAAACGAATCAGCTATACAGTGTACCTATAGTGATATACGCCGACTTTGAATCTACTTTGATACCTATTAAAACGGTTATGGAAGATCCTGAAGACGTCACCAAACATTTATACCAAAAACACGAGCCTAATAGCTACTGCATGATGGTAAAGTCTACTTTAGACGAAAACCATCTCACGAGGTATGGGTTAACATCAAAACCGCTTGTTTACAGGGGTTGTGATGCGGTAAAGAACTTTCTACAACAGCTGAAACTTGTTGCCGAGAAAGTTGAAGGGATGTACTCAAATATTGTTCCCATGTTAGAGATGAGTGATGACGAAATACTTGCATACACATCCGCAACTACTTGTTACTTGTGTAAAAAATCTTTTACAGACATAAATCATAAAGTCCGTGACCATGACCATCTCACAGGAAAGTATAGAGGATCGGCTTGTAACTCGTGCAACATAAATTATAAGCTACCTAGTTTTATACCTGTCGTGCTGCACAATTTAAGTGGATACGATTCACATTTTATAATACATGAATTGAACTTATGGAAAGGACAAATCGATGTGTTAGCCTCGTCGAAAGAAAAGTTTATAAGTTTTTCGAAAAAGGTCGGTAAACTAAAATTGAGATTCATCGACTCTTATAGGTTTTTACCTTCAAGCCTTATGAAACTTAGCGAAAATCTATCACGGGACGATCTGCTGGAGACGAAGAAACTTGTACCTGAAGGGAAGCTTGAACTAGTGTTAAGAAAAGGTGTTTTCCCTTACGATTATATAGACGATGCAGATAGGTTCAACGAAACTTCGCTTCCTCCCATAGAATGTTTTTACAGCAAGCTAAATGAATGCGGAATTAGTGATGAAGAATACCAACACGCATGTAACGTATGGAACGGAATGGAGTTTAAGACTTTGGGAGAGTACAGTGATTTTTATGTACAACTCGACGTGACCCTTCTTTGCGATGTTATGGAGGAATTTAGAAACACCTGTATGAACGCTTACGGGCTTGATCCCCTCCATTCTTACACCTCACCAGGACTGGCGTGGCAGGCTATGTTGAGAGAAACAGGATGCACTTTGGAATTGATGATGGATGTCGATATGATCCTCATGGTAGAGTCGGGCGTCCGAGGCGGTCTAACGCAGTGCGTTAGGAAACATGTTAGAGCCAACAACAAGCATTTGCCTGACTTTGATAGTGAGAAAGAGTCTGTCTACCTGGGGTACTTCGACGCAAACAACCTTTACGGGTGGGCCATGTCGATGCCCTTGCCATCTGGAGGATTCGAATGGGTAGATCCAACTACGATAGAAGAAATTCAACATATCCCTCGTTACGGTTGTTTCGGGTATATTTTGGAGTTCGACTTTGAATACCCGGAGGCGCTCCATGATCATCACTACGATCTCCCTCTTCTACCAAAAAGCGAAGTTCCGCCTGGAGGTAAATACAAAAAGCTTTTGATGACTGTTGAATCGAAAGATCATTACGTCGCTCACTATTGGACCGTGCAACAAGCCATACAACTAGGACTTCGTATTACCAAAGTTCATAGAGTCATACGTTTTGCACAATCATATTGGTTAAAGCCGTACATCGATTCGAACACTGCTAGGAGATCCGCCGCTAAATCTGCTTTCCAGAGAGATTTCTTCAAATTAATGAACAACGCAATTTTCGGAAAAACTCTGGAAAACAAACGAAAACATATAGATGTTAGGCTTGTTACAGACGAAAAGAAACTAATGAAACTTGTGAAGCGAGACAACTTTAATACGTCTATTATTATAAATAAAGATCTGGTATTGGTTTGTATGAATAAGACTAAGATAGTTCTCGACAGACCACTTTATATCGGTATGTCCATCTTAGACATCTCCAAGACGCACATGTACGACTTCCACTACGAAAAGATGGTACGTCATTACGGAAGAGATAAAATCGGAATATCGTATATGGATACAGACGCGTTTCTCTACTGGATTCGAACAAATGATCTTTACGAAGACCTCAAGACATTTCAACATAAAAACGATTTTGATTTCTCCGAATACCCACCGCACCATCCCACTTACGACGGAGGCGTTAATAAAAAGGTTCTAGGTAAATTTAAGGACGAGCTAAACAGCATCCCAATAATCGAACTCATAGCGTTGATGCCGAAGATGTACGCTATGACTACCGCCGTAGGTGGACACAACTGTGAAGAGGAGGAAGGAGTAATAAAAAAGGCTAAAGGAATAAAAAAGAGCTACTTGAAGAAATCTATTATGTTTGAACACTACAGGAAATGTCTGTTCGAAAACGTAGAGTACAAGGCTACTTTCAACACAATTCGTAGCTTCGGTCATGAGCTTTACACCATGTTACAACGCAAAAGATCACTATCAACAAGAGACGACAAAAGAAAAATACTTTCAGACTGCATAAACACGTTACCGTACGGGCACTATTCCTTGCGAGATATATCCGAATGTTAACGTAACAACAGTTATATATAAAAAAATCTAAATTCTATTATTTGTTTCCTATAGTCACTAACGGTAACGATGGAGTTAAGGGAAAAGATTGTACGCGAATTACACGCACCAGCAAGAAGAAAATTTCCTAGACGAAATACTATCTTAAAAGGACTAGACGATAAATTTTTCCAAGCTGATCTTGTAGAGATGAGACCATACGCTAAGGATAATAAAGGTTTTAATTACATACTTACACTTATAGATTGTTTTACTAAAATTGCGCACGCTATTCCATTAAAAAACAAGTCTTCGGAAAACGTTGCTAATGCTGTAGAGGGGCTATTGCTTCAAGAGAGGATTAAGAAACTCCAGACGGATGATGGTAAAGAATTTTTCAATAATCCATTCAAACAATTAATGAAGAAATATCGTATCAATCATTACTCTAGCAAGAGCGAAATTAAAGCTGCAATAATAGAACGTTTCAATAGAACGCTAAAGAGTAAGATGTACAAGGTTTTCTCAAAAAGAGGATCATACGTCTGGCATGACGTATTACCTGTTTTGATAAACGAATACAATAATACGGTACACAGGACTATCGGCGTGAAACCTGTAGACGTTAATAAAAAGAACGAACGAAAGGTGTTTGATCGTATAGTCCGGCAAACAAAACCGCATACGGAAAAACGAATGCCGAAAAGGTTTTTCCTCGGTGATCAAGTGCGTATTAGCAAACACAAGCGCGTTTTTACCAAAGGATACCTTCCTAATTTTTCGAATGAAGTGTTTACAGTTTACAGGATACAACCGACGTTTCCTGAGACTTATCTTTTGAAAGATCACAAAGGGGATATCATACAAGGTGGTTTCTACGGGCACGAGCTATCACCGTCTACAGTTGGAAACGTATATTTAGTTGAGAAAATACTCCGCAGAAAGGGCGATAAAGTTCTTGTGCGTTGGTTAGGTTTCGACCGCAGCCAGGATACGTGGATAAATAAAAAAGATTTAATCTAATAACGGATGTACAGTATAATATGAGTCTGTAAGCAGGCAAGAAATGGAAATATTAGAGCAAAAGGATAAATTTGTTGTTAAAAATATAGATCTTCTGACTGCTGATAAAACCACCCACAGTGAAGGGAAACACGGTGCATTACTTCCTGACACTGTAAGATGCATAGTCTCGGGGCCATCAAACTGCGGGAAAACAAACGTAGTGTTTAACCTGCTCACGCAAGCTAACGGACTGCGATTCAATAATGTATACATATTTTCCAAGTCGCTCAACCAACCAAAGTATCTACTTTTGGAAAAGGTTATATCCGAGGTGCCAGGCGTCAATTGGTTCAAATTTGATGTAAACGAAGAAATCATGGGACCAAGTAAAGCTCGACCGTATTCTGTATTTTTATTCGATGACGTTAGCTCGGAAAGACATCATCACATAACCACGTACTTTGCCATGGGGCGACATAACATGATAGATTGTATTTACATAGGGCAAACCTATAGCAAAATCCCTAAGCAGCTATTACGAGATAACGCCAATCTCATTATAATGTTCAAGCAGGATGAGACTAACACGAGACACGTATACAACGATCACGTAGGTGCTGATATGGAATACAACAGATTTAAACAGATATGTTCTACAGCGTGGAACGATCATTTCGGATTCCTAGTCGTCGATAAGGAGCGTAACATCGATGAAGGTCGATACAGACTGGGATTTGACAGATACGTTGTAATAAACTCGCAGAGCGATTTACAATGTTAACATTACGATACAGCTATTCAACTGGATAACAAGCGCTAAGTAAATACATGGAGAAACAAAGGAAGTTGGTAAACGAAATAAAAGTGTTGAGCGATACCATCAGAAAAAAAAATGAAGCCTTGAAATTAGGCATAAGCGAAAGGGATAAATACTTGGAGACCACTTTCAAACCGATAGTAGAACCGTTAAAGAAGATATCTGAAAAACTCGGTGAAAACGCATGGATTGATGGTGACGCGCAAGACATAATACCCTTTAAACAGGAGTCGGGCGCTGAGTTGACGGATACATCAGCAGACTATGTAACGGATGAAGATGATGGAAGAACGTCTGTTCACGAGTCAACTAAAGACGTCAGTATATTGAGCGACAATATATCGAGTAAAGGTCCTATGGGTAAAAAGTATTTATTAAAGATGTTAGATTCAATGTCTGATACAAGCAGGAAGAAACAATACCATACGTTCGGCGCTCGGTTGGCTAAAGACGGTACATTGGATATAGGTGACGCGAAATTGGAGATCACCAACAAAGATAACATACTGGTAAAGAATAAAACTTTTCGAGGTACGCGCGGTCTGTTCGAGCTAATCTTCAATTATATTCCAGAGAAATATACAAAAAGAGATCTCGAAAATTTTAAACGCATTTGCCAACTGACCAACGCTCATAGAAAGGGATACAGTTCTAACGCACCTGTGTACAGGAACAGGTCAAAGAAATATAAAAGAATTATAGCACATCTATTTCCTCCGAGAGAAGACAAGAGCAAATCAGGAGCTGGTGTGAATTTAAAAGACACTCAGCATACCAACGTTGTTTATTACAATAATGCAAACGAGTTAGTGAATCGTCTGCGTTTGTTATATGACTCTATGTCTGCAGGACACACGGGGCTAGAGAACGAGGTAGTGTCGTTGACAGAAGAATTAAAACGAAGAAACGTTATTGCTTAACTTCATTTATAAAGATGAGCGTGGACAAGTTTGGTCGTCATCAAATCTCCAAGAGTAAAATCGCTGTTAGAGCTCAGCCAGGTGAACGGGGTCCCAAAGGACCTTCAGGCGTAGGATTTAAACTCACTAGAAACGGAAATTACGATATGCAAAACAAAATTATCGAAAATGTTGGTAGGCCTGTGTCATCAAACGATGCTGCTACATTGGAATACGTCAGGTCTGTGACACCGTTATTATCGAAAGATGGTTTCGAGTTCTACAACAAACGTTTGAGCGGAGTTGGTAACCCTATAGAACAGTTGGATGCCGTAAACATAGAAACTCTAGAAAGGTTCGCGTCTTCACTCTTCCATTACATGCATACTGGAGACGGGAGAAGAGTAGCTTTACCGGGTGTAGATGGACGTACCTATTTAAACTGGAAGTACATCTTTGGTGGTACAAAGTTGAAGTTTATTCCAAAAGAGGAACCAGTCGCAAACAAGAGACAGAAGCAGGATTCAGTCAGTGGTACAAAGTTAAAGTTTATTCCAAAAGAGGAACCAGTCGCAAACAAGAGACAGAAGCAGGATTCAGTCAGACAACCGAAAGCTATAGCAGAACCTGGGGAAACATATAAGAACGACTTTTCTGAAGGAGAAAATCGAAAATTGAGCAGTGGAGGGGATACAACGGATAATATAAATAGATACGATAACACAAGATGCAGAGTACACACGCACGAAGGAAGTGGAGAGTTGCACCTAGTCTGCAAATAGATAGTATATATTCAAGAAAATATTTCAGTTTATAATATAGGAGATATGGTTGCATACCCGAGATACAGTACACCTGGAAGCAGGCTGGAATCGTTCAACAACACCAGATTTGTATATTCCCGCCCTTATGCTTGGCAATTTGCAGAAGCCGGTTTTTTCTTTCACTCTCCACCTGATGGCGTTATATGCTTTTACTGTGGTGGTGGTTTAAAGGATTGGGAAGCACATGAATTTCCATGGATCGAACATGGTGGATGGTTTCCGAGGTGCGGTTATTTAAAATTAGTAAAGGGTGAGGATTTTGGGGCACGATGTTATGCTCTGCGTTACTTAGACCCATTACCAATACACCCCGCAAAGAAGAGGAAACAGGGATAAGCAACGCCTTTATTGTACAAGGCTAATGTAATATATTGTTATATAGAGAGCGAAACTAAAAATAATACATATTTCAAATTTACTTCTTGAAGAGGAAACATCCGTCATAAACTTACAAGATGGCTTTGACTGCTAGATATATAGAGTATTATCCGCTACGCATCGAACAAAAAGATGCTGTTAACGTTTTCTCAACCGAGATGAATAAGCTATTGGATCAAGGATTCAGCATGAGAGTTACAGTCGGCGCCTCGAACTATGGAAAGGATACTACCGACGCTCGTGGAACGTCACCAATATCTTATCCTCCAGAAGCGGAAAAACCAGCCGTTGACGGTATTGCGGAGGAGGGGAATTGACCGGAGAAGAGCTGTTACTTCCATTTACTATTTAGTTAAGTGTAATACAATGTAAATATTATTTTTTTGTTCAATAAAAAGTTAATGTGATACATGTGTTAGTAATTATTGTTGTAAAAAGAATAACAATTATTAAATATATGCTACAAAAAAAATATAAAAAAATAATAAACAAAATAAAACAAGAAATAATTATTGCAAGCATTTGGATGTGATAGAGGTATTTCTTTATTTTTAAAAAAAACTTGGTATGAAGTGGTTCGTTATTATAAAGTAACAAGTTTCTACAACAAATGGACATTCTATATGAAGTAACCGTGTAGATAAATAATAGATACATATATATTTAATATGTTAAACGGTAAAACATTTAGTAACGGAAAGAAGTTTGTAAGAGAAGGAAGTGGTTTATCATCATCACTTGTAAGACTTGCGAAAAAAGCAGTCGGTATTATTCCAGTTAGTGCCGTAGTCAACAGGGCTATCGACGCTTTACCGGTGGAATTACACATACCGGGTGGGTATAGATATTGCGGACCAGGTACAAAGTTGAAAAAACGTTTGGCACGAGGAGATCGGGGTATAAATAAGTTAGACGAAGCCTGTAAGGTCCACGACATAGTTTATTCCCGATATTCTGATTCAGCATCACGTTCTGTAGCAGACAGGGTTTTAGCAGAAAAAGCTTGGCAAAGGGCTAAGTCTAGTGACGCTAGTATTGGTGAAAGAGCGGCTGCTTTAGCGGTGGCCGGAGCGATGAAGGCAAAAAGTGCAATCGGAGGTGGACGGATGAAAAGGAGAATAAGAAAAAGACGTAAAAGGGTGCCTGTCAGAAGAGTTGGTCGAAAGAGGACAGACAGTAAGTACAGGAGAAGACGTAGGAACAATGGTTCAAAAAACGGGAGGGGGTTGTACCTGCGACCGTACAGAAATGTGTATTAAATAGTAGTAGAAAACTCGTATTACCGAACAAGGCATTGACGAATGAAGAGCTCGAACGTTACGCATACTGCCTTTCTATACCGAATTTCAGAGGCGTCTTTATGAGAGACAATCTTCCGTCAAAACCTCGTGTAAACGAATCAGCTATAGTGAACTTGGACAGCATGGTCGGGTCGGGAACGCATTGGGTCTGTTACAAAAAATTAGGAAGCACAGTGTTTTACTTCGATAGTTTCGGCAACTTGCCACCACCATCGGAATTGAATCAGTATTTACGATCGGCAAAAACAATTCTATACAATTATGAAAGAAGACAACCGGAAGACTCGTTAATTTGCGGCCATTTATGTTTAGAATTCCTGGCAAATAAAGTCAGTGTCATTTAAGATGTCTTCGTACACGGTATCCCTTACTGGGGACGAGTCTATACTGAGGAGCGTGCTGTTTCCACCTTTAAGGCTGCACGAAGAAAGCCAGTGGGAAGCGGCTCTATTAGAATTCACTACATACAATTCCATACCAAACGTCACCAAAGGCATTAACAACAAATTACACTACAGCAAAGCGGGTGACGTAAAAAACAATAAAATATACGAGATAGAATTGCCTACAGGGTCTTACGAAATTGACGAAGTGAACAGAGTGTTACAGAGGTCCATAGGTTACAGCAACTTTTCGCTTACGGCAAATAACAGCCTCCTTCGATGCGAAATAGTTACTAAATTCAACATACATTTCGATCAACCACATTCTATAGGATCGCTGTTGGGGTTTAAAAGAAACCTCGCACCGAACGAAGAAAAGAAACCTCATTTGGGCGATGAAGAGGTCAATATTATAAAGGTAAACAACATCGAAATTTCCTGTAACATCATAGACGGTTCTTACAAAAACGGAAAGAGGGAACATATTATACATTCGTTTTTTCCATCGGTTCCGCCGGGATATAAAATAATAGAAGTACCACAAAATCTGGTTTACTTGCCCATAAAATTCAGTTTGATTTCAGAAGTCGTAGTGAGAGTGCTTGATCAAAACGGGGATCCAGTTGATTTTAGAGGAGAAACTATAAGCATCAGGTTGCATATAAAACGCGTATGAGTATGGGGTTAGACTTTATTAACGATACTCTTGGTGGAACGAAATTCAGTTCTTGTGAACAGATAGAAAGGATAACAAGTGAGAACAAGACGTTTCTAGAAAGAATAGGTTTCACAGTTCTTAACGATGGATATATTAGACATAGGCCACGGTCCGGTGTTCGACGAAACGATTTGGGAGAAGGAGTATCACAGCCACAACCCTTACGCTTCATCCAGATTAGGAAATAACGACGAAATCCGTATTCCTATTCAATCGCAAGATGCGTACACTCTGCCGTCGGAGAGCTACCTGTACATCGAAGGAAAGGTGACGAAAAAAGATGGGACTTTGGGAACGGAAGTCCCGTTTGTGAATAACGCGATGTCGTATCTGTTCGAGGAGATTAGATATGAAATTTCCGGTGTTACGGTTGATTCCGTGAAACGCGTGGGAATAACCAGCACTCTAAAAGGCCTAGTATCTCTTTCGGCTCCAGATCGCAACATTATAAGAATGTCCGGTTGGTTGTTTCCTACCGATATTAATGAAAAACCAAACTCAACAGGGAATTTTGACTTTTGTATTCCGCTTCAATTGTTGTTAGGGTTTGCAGAGGATTACCGTAGAATAATAATGAACGTCCGTCAAGAGTTGGTTCTAATAAGATCTTCTTCAGACAACGATTGCATAATAGGAGCTACCGGTGCAACCGATGCCACATTGGATTGGAAATGCGTTTTGGAAAAGATAGTATGGCGGGTGCCGCACGTGAGATTGTCTGATGAACACAAGGTCAGGCTTTTGAGAGAGCTAAACGATGACCACGAGATCGTGGTACCATTTCGGAGTTGGGAGTTGCACGAATACCCCGTACTGCCGCAAACTCAGAGACATTCATGGACGATAAAAACGTCGAACCAAATGGAGAAACCAAGATTTGTAATTTTTGCATTTCAGACTAACAGGAAGCACGTCATTACAAGATATTCAACTAATTTCGATCATTGCAATCTTAAAAACGTAAAACTGTTCCTAAACTCGCAGTTTTTCCCGTACGACAACGTTAGCGCCGATTTTTCGAAAAAACGTTATTCAATGCTGTACGAGATGTACGCTAAGTTTCAATCATCGTATTACGGGCGTAAGAACGTGCCTCTGTTTTCTCCGGATTCGTATGAGGAATATTCACCAATAGTGGTTATTGATTGTTCGAAACAGAACGAATCTGTGAAGAGCTCAACAGTTGATATCAGGTTAGAATTTGAGACAGCAGAAAATATTCCTGACAAAACGGCTGCTTACTGTTTGATTTTACACGATACGATAGTAACTTATACGCCTCTCACAGGGAGTGTAAAGAGAGTGTCGTAGAGGTGTTTTGTTTTGATCAGTGGGAGGGGGTGGCGATGTATATAAGAAAGTCGGATGGAGTTGTTTTCATTTAAAACTTTGATCTCGGCCAGTCAAGATCACTTTCCAGACATTCATAGTTAGAAAGGACCTTGAACGCACATAATGAACACATGTAGTGAGACGGACGCACCTTTAGCGGGTGGTGTTAAGTTGGACGAAAACGTGGATGATACGGTTTCTAATGAAAATTCAAAAGAAACTCGTGTAGAAATACCAGAGTTTAAAGACGTTGACAACGCTCTAACCTCGCTCTATAACAACGCAATACGTCTAACGGAAATGAAAAGGAACAGGGAAGACGATCTTGAAGACGACATAAGCGATATGTTTATCGGTGCCTATCTCCGTGCTGTGTACCCACTAACTGCGTGCATGGGAAAGAACGTGACAGTAGGGGTTTTTGAGTCTCTGTCTCTTTTGCCAGGAGTGCTCATCAACCACTCCAAAAGATACATATTATTTACAGCGGATTCGTTCAAGACCTTTGTCGGCTACTTGAACGTTTTTGAAACCTTCCTAGCCTGTCGAGAAAGCGGAAAGAAGACACGTTTGATATTACCCGGAACAGATATCGAAGTTGACACCGTAAAGATATATGGTAAACACTACGTTCGTATTAAAGATTATCATCGGAACGGGCAAAAGGTTATGTTGACGCCTAGAGAATTTTACGTACTAAATGGTGTGGTTCCTGCCGTTGAAAGGTACTTGGAACAGTTGAAGTTGTCTGAGGACAGTATTAGAGACTATGTAGAGGCTTGTTTAAAAGGTGGGATTGGTGAGCCACCAGAGTACGGGTACATTGATTATAGCATATACAACCGGTTGCCACAAGAGGTTGAACTCAATAGACAGCTGTTGCTTATGCTGGATCAAGAAACGAGCGTAGAAGACGAGGAGGAAGATATCAAGAACGTTGAACCGATAACGTCGGGGGAAGATGAGAACGCTACGAGCATTCTTCCTAAGCAGGAAGAGGTATAAAAGGCGAAAAGGATCGAGACCTATTTGCAGTCTGCGTCCGGACGTTTTGGAGAATAGAGGACAAGGAAAAAGAAATAATGGAACGATCTGCTTGCGTGTTAGAGATGCAATGTTTTAAAGGAGAGTGTAACGCGTTTATAGTGAAGGAACTCGTATTATTGGACCTACAAACAAACGCTACTTACACGTTCCTGTTTAAACCGCCTTTCGAATACTCTACCTTGAGCAATAAATACAAAAAAACCAACAATTGGTTGAGTAAGAATTATCATCACATATCGTGGGAGGAAGGGTTCACCGATTACGTAGAGCTTCGTAACGTCATGTTACACTACGTGAAACAGTTCGATCTGATATTTACAACGGGTGACGAAAAGGCGAAATGGATTCGTGGTTTCACTTCTGCTGAAGTTATCGATATCGGTTCCTCAAGAGAATGGACCTTCCTGAGAGGAATCCAGAACGTTTGTAAAAGCGTTATAGCCCCGCAACACAAAGAAACGAATTGCGCGCTTCTACGTGCGATGAAAGTCGCGACAGTCTTAAGACTATGACTACAATAATAAGGGAGGGGGAAACGCATTATATAAACCAAAGAGAGCGGTGGTTAGACATCATTTCCTTATAGACCTCAGGCAGAGCTACACGATACAGTTACTTCTCCTCCGTAACTATGAACCGCGAAGCAACTTTACAGTCAATAATTCAACAGTTCAACTCAAAGTCTAAAGCTGACGGGTTGCCCATAAAGAAATGTTCAGAACTGAAGGAAGGTAAAAAGTATTCGGTGCACTACCTCAGAAAAATCGACACTACCTACGGGGAAGCAGTTGTTGCTGCGCTCGGAGGTTTCCCATACAAGGAAGGAGAAGACCCGAAATTCCAGATATTCCTACCTAGACGCTTCATCACGCTGTTGGCGAACATGGATTTGGATGAGGTGGGTGCCGGCGAATTTCACATAGTCTCCAACGGACCGTCCGGATGTGGGTCCACCGAACTGACTTTACATCAGTAGCTGTATTAGTCTAAAAAAAATTGTATTTTTGTTATAATATAGCGATGTAATTATAAGATGCTATTGTATTTGTGTAAAAAAAAAAAAAAAAATAATAAATAAATAAATAAAAAAATTAATATTAATGTCGCAAGCACTTCTGCTTGCGACTCTTTTTAAAAACATCTTCCTATGACCTTGACCTACTAACCAACTACTTATCCCACAACTATAACACAAGTATGTCGTCGTCATCATCTATACAAGTTCCCAATGACGTTTTACATTGCCCACAACATGCCCGAACATGTTTTTAATTACGTCACACAATCGTGAGCACTCGCACGTACAAGCGCGCAGGTAAAGTCTTAAAAACACTTTTCAATGGTCCGAACATGATTATAACTCGAAACAGAGGTAGGTTTTTAAAAACAATTTATTCAGGCCAAATACCTGTTACAACAAACAATCGCTAGCACAACGATGTGTAAACACATTAGCTCACGAG
Organism: Prosapia bicincta; assembly: GCA_036971475.1. Classification (NCBI taxonomy): domain Eukaryota; kingdom Metazoa; phylum Arthropoda; class Insecta; order Hemiptera; family Cercopidae; genus Prosapia; species Prosapia bicincta. The sequence continues at coordinate 61,516,883 of JBAIZL010000007.1, read as the reverse complement.
CGAGGAACCTATATCAATAAATTAACATGCTTTTACATTTTTTAACCAGTAAAGATCTGGAGAACAAACAGAGAAGTCACCGTTCAGTCTTTGCGACTGACACATTTATTGCGAAAATAATCCCATCACCTCGTAACGGATTTCAACCGTACACACGCGACGCTATAGTAAAAATATAGGCCAGCAAAGAACTGGGTACAGAATATAATACACACATTCTCTAGGTAAACAACGGTTTTTACATTACCCCCCAACATGTCCGAACAGGCTTCTAATTACATCACACAACAGCCAACACCCATATCACCAACCCATACTACCTCACCTAACGGTCTTTAACGGAAAATTAACGTATTTCTAAAAAAAACACCTGCCACATACACCCACGCACAACCGCGCACAACCGCGCACATTCCAGACCTCATACCATTCACCTCACCCTCCAATAATCGCTGAAACCAACCCCTCATACCCCACCTAACCGTTTTTAACGGAAAAGTAACGTATTTTCCGTCAAAACCACCTGTTTTTGTGGCGAAACTGTGGTTTTGCCATCTACTAGTACCCTCAAACATTGTAGCCGACTACTACTACTAAGTAGCGCTACAGCCCGGAGTGGGCCTTGGCTTCCTTAACAATGTTCCGCCATGTACTTCTATCCTTAGCCTTCTGTTTCCATGCTGTAATGCCGAGTACCCTCAAACATTGTAGCCGACTACTACTACTAAGTAGCGCTACAGCCCGGAGTGGGCCTTGGCTTCCTTAACAATGTTCCGCCATGTACTTCTATCCTTAGCCTTCTGTTTCCATGCTGTAATGCCGAGTACCCTCAAACATTGTAGCCGACTACTACTACTAAGTAGCGCTACAGCCCGGAGTGGGCCTTGGCTTCCTTAACAATGTCCCGCCATGTACTTCTATCCTTAGCCTTCTGTTTCCATGCTGTAATGCCGAGTACCCTCAAACATTGTAGCCGACTACTACTACTAAGTAGCGCTACAGCCCGGGGTGGGCCTTGGCTTCCTTAACAATGTTCCGCCATGTACTTCTATCCTTAGCCTTCTGTTTCCATGCTGTAATGCCGAGTACCCTCAAACATTGTAGCCGACTACTACTACTGTTACGTAGCGCTACAGCCCGGAGTGGGCCTTGGCTTCCTTAACAATGTCCCGCCATGTACTTCTATCCTTAGCCTTCTGTTTCCATGCTATAATGCCGAGTACCCTCAAACATTGTAGCCGACTACTACTACTACTACTACTACTACTACTACTACTAAGTAGCGCTACAGCCCGGGGTGGGCCTTGGCTTCCTTAACAATGTTCCGCCATGTACTTCTATCCTTAGCCTTCTGTTTCCATGCTGTAATGCCGAGTACCCTCAAACATTGTAGCCGACTACTACTACTACTACTACTACTACTACTACTACTACGTAGCGCTACAGCCCGGGGTGGGCCTTGGCTTCCTTAACAATGTTCCGCCATGTACTTCTATCCTTAGCCTTCTGTTTCCATGCTGTAATGCCGAGTACCCTCAAACATTGTAGCCGACTACTACTACTACTACTACTACTACGTAGCGCTACAGCCCGGGGCGGAGCTTGGCTTCCTTAACAATGTTCCGCCATGTACTTCTATCCTTAGCCTTCTGTTTCCATGCTGTAATGCCGAGTACCCTCAAACATTGTAGCCGACTACTACTACTGTTACGTAGCGCTACAGCCCGGAGTGGGCCTTGGCTTCCTTAACAATGTCCCGCCATGTACTTCTATCCTTAGCCTTCTGTTTCCATGCTGTAATGCCGAGTACCCTCAAACATTGTAGCCGACTACTACTACTGTTACGTAGCGCTACAGCCCGGGGCGGGCCTTGGCTTCCTTAACAATGTTCCGCCATGTACTTCTATCCTTAGCCTTCTGTTTCCATGCTGTAATGCCGAGTACCCTCAAACATTGTAGCCGACTACTACTACTGTTACGTAGCGCTACAGCCCGGAGTGGGCCTTGGCTTCCTTAACAATGTCCCGCCATGTACTTCTATCCTTAGCCTTCTGTTTCCATGCTGTAATGCCGAGTACCCTCAAACATTGTAGCCGACTACTACTACTGTTACGTAGCGCTACAGCCCGGGGCGGGCCTTGGCTTCCTTAACAATGTTCCGCCATGTACTTCTATCCTTAGCATTCTGTTTCCATGCTGTAATGCCGAGTACCCTCAAACATTGTAGCCGACTACTACTACTGTTACGTAGCGCTACAGCCCGGAGTGGGCCTTGGCTTCCTTAACAATGTCCCGCCATGTACTTCTATCCTTAGCCTTCTGTTTCCATGCTGTAATGCCGAGTACCCTCAAACATTGTAGCCGACTACTACTACTGTTACGTAGCGCTACAGCCCGGAGTGGGCCTTGGCTTCCTTAACAATGTCCCGCCATGTACTTCTATCCTTAGCCTTCTGTTTCCTTGCTGTAATGCCGAGTACCCTCAAACATTGTAGCCTACTACTACTACGTAGCGCTACAGCCCTGGGTGGGCCTTGGCTTCCTTAACAATGTCCCGCCATGTACTTCTATCCTTATCCTTCTGTTTTCTTGCTGTAATGCCGAGTACCCTCAAACATTGTAGCCGACTACTACTACTACTACTACTACGTAGCGCTACAGCCCGGAGTGGGCCTTGGCTTCCTTAACAATGTCCCGCCATTTACTTCTATCCTTAGCCTTCTGTTTCCTTGCTGTAATGCTGAGTACCCTCAAACATTGTAGCCGACTACTACTACTACTACTACTACTACGTAGCGCTACAGCCCTGGGTGGGCCTTGGCTTCCTTAACAATGTCCCGCCATGTACTTCTATCCTTAGCCTTCTGTTTCCTTGCTGTAATGCCGAGTACCCTCAAACATTGTAACCGACTACTACTACTACTACTACTACTACTACTACGTAGCGCTACAGCCCCGGGGTGGGCCTTGGTTCCTTAACAATGTCCCGCCATGTACTTCTATCCTTAGCCTTCTGTTTCCATGCTGTTATGCCGAGTACCCTCAAACATTGTAGCCGACTACTACTACTACTACTACGTAGCGCTACAGCCCTGGGTGGGCCTTGGCTTCCTTAACAATGTCCCGCCATGTACTTCTATCCTTAGCCTTCTGTTTCCTTGCTGTAATGCCGAGTACCCTCAAACATTGTAGCCGACTACTACTACTACTACTACTACGTAGCGCTACAGCCCGGAGTGGGCCTTGGCTTCCTTAACAATGTCCCGCCATTTACTTCTATCCTTAGCCTTCTGTTTCCTTGCTTTAATGCCGAGTACCCTCAAACATTGTAGCCGACTACTACTACTACTACGTAGCGCTACAGCCCTGGGTGGGCCTTGGCTTCCTTAACAATGTCCCGCCATGTACTTCTATCCTTAGCCTTCTGTTTCCTTGCTGTAATGCCGAGTACCCTCAAACATTGTAGCCGACTACTACTACTACTACTACTACTACTACTACTACTACTACGTAGCGCTACAGCCCGGGGTGGGCCTTGGCTTCCTTAACAATGTCCCGCCATGTACTTCTATCCTTAGCCTTCTGTTTCCATGCTGTTATGCCGAGTACCCTCAAACATTGTAGCCGACTACTACTACTACGTAGCGCTACAGCCCGGGGTGGGCCTTGGCTTCCTTAACAATGTCCCGCCATGTACTTCTATCCTTAGCCTTCTGTTTCCATGCTGTAATGCCGAGTACGCTTAAACTTGTGGCCGACTACTACTACTATTACTACGTAGCGCTACAGCCCGGGGTGGGCCTTGGCTTCCTTAACAATGTTCCGCCATGTACGTCTATCCTTAGCCTTCTGTTTCCATGCTGTAATGCCGAGTACGCCTAAACATTGTAGCCGACTACTACTACTACTACTACTACTACGTAGCGCTACAGCCCGGGGTGGGCCTTGGCTTCCTTAACAATGTTCCGCCATGTACGTCTATCCTTAGCCTTCTGTTTCCATGCTGTAATGCCGAGTACGCTTAAACATTGTAGCCGACTACTACTACTACTACTACTACTACGTAGCGCTACAGCCCGAGGTGGGCCTTGGCTTCCTTAACAATGTCCCGCCATGTACTTCTATCCTTAGCCTTCTGTGTCCATGCTGTAATGCCGAGTACGCTTAAACTTGTGGCCGACTACTACTACTATTACTACGTAGCGCTACAGCCCGGGGTGGGCCTTGGCTTCCTTAACAATGTCCCGCCATGTACTTCTATCCTTAGCCTTCTGTTTCCATGCTGTAATGCCGAGTACCCTCAAACATTGTAGCCGACTACTACTACTACTACTACGTAGCGCTACAGCCCGGGGTGGGCCTTGGCTTCCTTAACAATGTCCCGCCATGTACTTCTATCCTTAGTCTTCTGTTTCCATGCTGTAATGCCGAGTACCCTCAAACATTGTAGCTGACTACTACTACTATTACTACGTAGCGCTACAGCCCGGGGTGGGCCTTGGCTTCCTTAACAATGTCCCGCCACGTACTTCTATCCTTACCCTTCTGTTTCCATGCTGCAATGCCAAGTACCCTTAAATCTTCCTCAAGGTCCTGTAGCCATCGTTTTCTTGGTCGGCCAACTCTTCATTTGCCAATCATAGTGCCATGTAAAAGTTTGTTCGGCATTCTATTGGTGGGCATTTTTATGATGTGGCCCTTCTAGGTCGCGTTTTAATAGAATGGGTCACATTTGCGTCTTTGTATAAGAAATATAACTCGGCATTAGATCGAAGCTTCCACACAACTGTTTGTAAATCGTGGACCGGACCATAAATGTTTCTTAAAAGCTTACACTCAAACAATGTCAACTGATTTTTCATCGCGGCGGTTAAAGTCCACGTCTCCTCTCCATACGTTAGGACTGGCCGAATTAAGGTTTTATAGAGTCGTACCTTAGTGTTTTAAGACAACAGCGTACTTTTAAATAGCTTTATATTTGCGAAGTATGCATTCATTTATTGTTATTTTCATCATTCACTGAGCCCAAATATGTGAAACTGTTTAATTTTTCAAAGGAATTACCATCGATATCTATAGTCGTACTGCTACACCCTCTGCTTGTACTCATATATTTAGTTTTTCCCTCATTTATACAGATACCTATATTTTTACTTTCATTATTGATTATATTAAAAGTTTCTTTGAGCGATGAAATATTCCTGGCAACCAAGTATATATCATCATCATATGCACATATTTGACTGCATGAATGCATGATATTTCCTGAAACGTTAAACCTCCTCAAAACGTCATGTAATGCCAGATTGAAGAGGGTAGCAGACTGGGAATCGCCTTGTCTCACGCCAGTCAGAATAGGGAATTCGGGACTCATACCGCTGCCTATGACAACAACTTTTCCGTCACTATCACACAATGTCATGTTGATCAGTCTGATCAACTTGTTTGGTACATTGAATTTCTTTAGAATTTCGAGCAATTTTGCTCTGTTGACACTGTCAAAATCCTGCCGATAGTCAATAAAAAGAAGATGAAGGTCAATTTTATATTCCTCTCGAGTAACTGTCTTAAAATAAATATCTGATAGGTAGTTCCACTTCCCTGTCGGAATCCGCATTGATAATCTATTATGATGTTTTCAGCAAAGATGTTGAGCTTTTTCAGTATTATGTTTGAAAATATTTTGTATGCTACCCTGAGCAGAGTGACTGTACAATTTCTTTACACCTTTTAAAAAATTTCGGCCACAAGTGAGTCTTCACCAGGTGCTCTATTTCTTTTCAGCTTTTCATTCGACTCCATGAAGTCATCCATGTCTGGTGGATCAATGTCATCCTCATTTGTCAATTCCATTCGGCTCAAGGTATTATTGTCCGTGTCTATCGTCTGAGTTCCCGCGTTAGACAGATCACCAAAGTATTCTGTCCATCTGCCAATAGCTTCCGCCTTCCCATCCACTACTCTACCATCTTCATACTTGCACGAGTCGGTTTTAGGGTGGAAACCTCTATTTATATACTGAACAGCACCCTAGAATTTCCTGGATTCGTTATTACTTCTCAGTTCCTCAATTTGCACTACTTGCTTCCATAGAAAGGCTTTTTTCTTTTCACATATGAACTTTTTTGCTCTTCTACGGGTTAGTTGGTAATCTGAGGTGTTCTGTCTTGTAGCGTGCTGTAACATTATCAATCTTTATGCATTTCTTATTCTTAGCACCTCACGACATTCGTCATCGAACCATTCCTCACCACGTCCCCTCATTTTCTCAACAATCACATCACTCGCCGTTTCCTCAATGGTTCTGCTAATTTTAGACCACTTTACTTCTATTCCTGTTTTCTCATTTTCATACCCTCTTTTAGTAACATTTCTAACATTTTTCTATCGCTCAGTTCTCTAAATCCTTCTAATGTGTCAGGATCTTTAAATTTTTCTAGGTTCCAGTGCCTTCTTTTATATAATTTCTGTTGTCACAATCATGCCAGTCGCTCTCTATATTTAATTTTCACCAAAAAGTGGTGTGAATCACAATTTGGTCCTCTGGCCGTTCTGACATCAGTCACTGAGGAAGAATGGCGTTTTGAAATGAGTACGTGATCAATTTGGGTTAATGTGCCATTTGGGGCTTTCCAAGTTCCAATGTGTATTTTTTTGTGCGGGAAGCAAGTACTTTTTATTATCATGTTGTTTGCTTCAGCAAATTCACACAAATGTTTACCATTATCATTCGTTATGTTATGATGTGAGTAGGTTCCAGCAACATTTTGTGTAAAATTCTCCTTACCCACTTGAGTAGGGACGGGGTGCCTTTATCCCCCCAATGAGAGAGCAGTATTTGTTACCCCCACCACCAGCTAAGCCCCGCCCCTAGAGGTTGATTGGTGTGCTGGATCGGGAGGGCCATTTTGTTTTGGTGTAAGCCCTGCCCTGGAGGGCCATTTTGTTCTGGTGACGTTTGAAGATGAAAAAATATAAATGCGTATTGGGGAATGGAACCGTGGACGTTTGGTTTGCTGGCGTGTGACGCTAGCGACTGAGCTACGATGTAGTCAGTTGTGTGTTGTGGTTAGATGTAGGTAGAAGTATGTCGTGAGTGTTGGATGTTGGTTTGGTTGTATGAAATAAGAGTAAAACGTGTATTTGTATAAGAATAAATATTTTTATTGTGTTAAGAATATAATTATAAATACAGGATTATACATAAAATATAAATCTGGGAATTGACAGAATTTAGAGGGGAGACTTGATTAACTATGATATTTTGCACAATCATTCCATGTTCAGAAATAGTCGGCAGCGTCTGTCTGCGGGTTTCCGGCATATGGGGCACCTCTGCACCCTTTCCGCACACTCCCTGCAATAAACGTGACCGCAGGGTATGATGGCAGTGCATGGTGGTCGTTCTAAGCAGACAGTGCAGTCTGCTATACGGTAGCCACTGTTTCCTACAATCTGCTCTTCTGATGTTCTCTGTTTCAACATACAAAACAAAGAAGATAATTTTCTTGTAAATGAATAGCATAAATATCAGGTTTTACAAATTGTAACACTTACGACTACGCCTGAAGGGATTCGATCGGCCATTATCGCCGCCGCTTCAGCGACAGCCACTCTTCTTCGACCCTCTTCGAGTAGCTTATGTAGATCGCTCATCATTATCCGCCATACGCCGACCGCATAGAAATTTTCCTCGTATCCATCTCTTTGAAACGCTGCCTCTAAGTCCGCTACGAGTCTTTTTAGTATCTGCAGTGCATCAGCCGATACTCTACGAGCTGCAGTTGCCCGTGCGTTTCCCACAGCCGTCTAAGAAAATTAATTAGAAATGAAATTCAATTATAATCCTCTGATATTACTGCTATTATCATCGTACAATAAAACTTACTGAATATTGAGGAGGATACCGTGTCCTACTTCCTAAGCAAAGGAAACAGTCGATACGGGAATGCTCGAGTCCTTGTATGTGCTTTAGTTCCTCATCTAGTTCCCCCGAATAAGAAGCTCGATCTCTGAGTCTATTTACAACGTGGTCTAATATTGCAGCCTATAAAATACAATGTATTAGTAATGAGCAAATAAGAATATAACAGTAATAATTTATTAAGAATACAATAATCACCGGCGTTGGGTGGTCGGTGTTGCTACGATCAGTCAAAGGCTCTCTGGTTCTAGAAGGTGTGTTTGTTCCCTGAAAGAAAAAAACGCTTATTAGATGAAACTGTTAATAATCTAAATTGTTTGGAAACGGTAAAGGCAGTTCATTAATAATCACCGATGTTGGGTGGGCGGTGTTGCTACGATCAGTCAAAGGTACTCTAGGAGGAGTCGTAATGTTTGTTTCCTGAAAGAAAAAAGCTTATTAGATATGAAAATGAAACTGTTAATAATTTAAATTATTTATAATTACCTGTGACGGAGTCTCCCCGCTATGATCAACTATCGATTGGCGTCTATAGTACGGTGTCCATGTAACCCCATGTAATATTGATGGGCTACGTCTGTTACGATCGATTTCGTTAGCATGATTATCTAATTCTTCCCAAATGCCCGTTTCATCGTAGCCAGAATCATCGTTGTTTGTTGTGTCATTAGACTGAAAACCAATGAAAAATTGCAATAACGAAACATAAAAACTTTAACAAAAAAAAAAGAACACACTATTTCATACTCACCTCTGATTGATTACGTCTATCGGTCATCGTGTTTCTGAAATAAATCGATAATTTTTGAAATAAATTAAGTATTTGTTTAAAAAGAGTATTCGTTAATCAAGTCAGCTCCCCCCGTGGGATGAACTCTAATAGTTCGCCCCAGTGAAAACAGCTCCAGCCACGCTGTAATCAGTGGTGACCACTCCATTAATATATGTCACCCCCTTGAAAATAAATTTACCGTCGTATTTCCATTATCACCATGTCTTACCGACATTTCTCCAACTCCAGAAGAATCTTTCTCTATAGCAGTATCGTTTCGGAAAAAGTAGTCTTTTTTATATCGTCAGTCAACTTGAACAGATGAACGGTTGTTACGAGCACAGATAATACAGTATTCTTTATTCAACGCCCAACGACTTTAAAGGCACCAAAATTCGCTCGTAAACCGGAACCGCTCAAGCCAGCTCCCCGTGGGACGAACTCTAAGAGTTCGTCCCAGTGAAAACAGCTCCAGCCACGCTGTAATCAGTGGTGACCACTCCATTAAAATATGTCACCCCCTTGAAAATAAATACGATTTACGGCCGTATTTCCATTATCACCGTCTTACCGACATGACGTGTAATGACAAATTTGCATTTCTCCAACTCCGGAAGATCGGAATCTTTCACTATCGCTGTATACCGTTTCGGAAAAAAAGTAGTCTTTTTTATATCGTCGTCATCAAAGTCAACCTGAATAGACGAGCCATGAACGGTTGTTACGAGTTTCGCACAGATAATGCCGTATTCTTTGTTCAACGCCAACGACTTTAACGACACCAAAATTCGCTCGTAAACCGGAACCGCATTGAACCGGTTAACTGTCGAATTTTTGGAGAGCTGACTTGCAGTATTCATAATTAAGATAAAACACACACACAACGCACCTAACTGCAAAGCGCTGAAGACTGATGCTCTCTGTATGTTGGTACCGGCTTATATACTGTGCAACTCCCCACGCGTCCTTTGTGTAGTTCCCATGACGTAGTTGCCCAAAGCGGCTGTGTCACGCAACGGAAAGTTTAGAAATCATTGACCTTTTCCCACACTCGAGGTTGTACCGTGTGAAATCGTTGAACTTTCACTCCCACTCGCGGTCGTGCAGTGAAAGGATTAGAAATCGCTGACCTACTTTCACTCCTACTCGCGGTCGTGCAGTGAATGGATTAGAAATCGCTGGCCTATGTCTCCCACTCTAAACAGGTTGCTATATAAACCCGTATATTACAGGTAGGACAGTATACTCCGGTCTCATTCAGACTGCAAAGAGGTAAGTGTGATTGTTATTCTATCTCTGTTTCTAATAAACAGTTAGCTATATAACAGTTAGCACAGTATACTCGGGTCTCATTCTGACTGCAAAGAGGTAAGTGTGATTGTTATCCTATCTCTGTTTCTAATTTGACTTCTTAAAATAAAACCTATATTATGGCCGTGTATATTTTTTCTAATGTGCAAACCTATGTAAAGAAATTCCGTTTATACGGGAATAAAATTGTTTTTAAATTCAATACACCCCCTGAAGGTGTAGGAGAGATTGAATGGGTTAGACAGGGACTTCAAGAGTTGGTTGAATCTGTGACTAGGGGTACAACAGACGAAGATCGACTTGGTTTTACTATGACTAGCATAAACTTTAAGAATCGTACACCTGGGTACGTAGCCTTCAGACCTGCTTCGGAAATAACGTCAGACACGCTTTGGAGCGTTTTTGGCGGAATAGTCCAGAGTAACGCTGAGGGATTTATGTCAGGTGATACCTTCCAGGTATCGTGTACCAAGGTTAGAGTACCTGTAGGCCGGGGTCGACGTAGGCGTGGGATTTACAATAACTTTGACGAAGAGTGTCACAGCAGAACGGGAATCGTTGTAATTAAAAATAAAGATGCTTTGTGTTTGCCTTGTGCTCTTGTGGTTGGCATTGCTCGGGCGCAAAATGACAAAGAATATAAAGCTATAATACAGAACAAAGGTAAACGTCAGACCGTTAGGGCACAGCAACTAATGGCTGACGCTAATGTAGAAATTACCGAGTCAGGTGCCGGTGTGAATGAGTTACAAGCGTTTCAAAATCATTTGACAGAATATAAAATCACGGTGTACAGTTACGGTAGTAGAGGTAGGCATGTGTTATTTGAAGGTAATGTGAACAATCCCAAGTATAAAATAAATTTGCTATTTCACAAGTCCCATTTTAATGTGATTACCAGTTTAACTGGCGCGTTTGCGTGTCAATTCTACTGTGAAGCATGTCGAACACCATACAACACTTTAGGCAAACACAGATGTTCAGCTATCTGTTATTCTTGTAAACGGTCTCCGCCGTGTGTGCTAGACGACAACGGAGGTATTCAATGCGGTGACTGTAACCGTCACTTTATGAACCAGCAATGTTACAACACACATTCCGTAAGCGTTTGCAAGTATATTAGAAAATGTTTAATGTGTGAGAAGGTAATATTTACTCTAGATCGTAAAACCACACATCAGTGTGGAGAGGTTTATTGTAAAATGTGCTTAGAGTACAAACCGGCTAACCATCGGTGTTACATGAAAATCAATACACAAAAGCCTCCAGTTAAAGATTTCATGTTTCTATTTTTCGACCTGGAAACGCGTCAAGACGAAGTCCTTGATAGCACTCACGTGCACAGGGTAAACTTATGCATTTCTCAACAGTACTGTTGGAAATGCGTAAATGGCGAACGTTGCCGTAATTGTACGCCACGAACTCGTGTTTTTAAAGAGAGTCCAGTTGAAGGGTTCATGGCCTACATAATGGATGCGCGTAAAACGTTTAAAAAGGTGTGCGTTATCGCTCATAATGGACAGGCATTTGATTTCCAATTCCTTTTGAAATACGTTCTGGAAGAAACTCAGTTTACACCTGAATTGATAATGCGTGGAACTAGGATTATAAAGATGGAGATCGATAACATAAAGTTTATTGATTCTCTAAACTATATGCCAATGGCATTGTCTAAACTCCCTGAAGCGTTCGACCTACCTCCCGAAAAAAAGAAGGGTTACTTTCCCCACCTTTTCAACACAGTGGCCAATGAAAATTATGTAGGTCCTATTCCAGCAAAGGAATACTACTGTCCTGACTCAATGTTCGAAAAGAACAATACAAAATTCTTACAGTGGTACGATGAACAGGTCTCCAACGGTTATGTATTCAATTTTCAAAGGGAAATATTCGAATATTGCCTCTCTGATGTTGATATATTAGCTCAAGCCTGTATAAAGTTTCGTGCTTCGTTCTTGCAGGAATGCAATGTAGATCCGTTTCTCGAGGCCGTCACTATTGCTAGCGCGTGTAGCCTAGCGTTCAGAAGAAATTTTCTCAAGCCAAACACAATAGGCATACTGCCAAAGAATGGATACAGACTCGTCGATAAGCAGTCCACCATTGCTCTACAGTGGCTCGCATGGATCGAAGACCAGAAAGGCTATCGACTGGAGCATGCTGGTAGAGGTCGTGAAATTAAAGTAGATGGTATAAAGGTCGACGGACTATGTGACCAAACGAAGACCGTATATGAATTTCACGGCTGTTACTGGCACGGATGTCCAAACTGTTACACATTTGGGCGTGATTCACCTCTAATCGACGACCCGTCAGACACTCATAGTGCTCGACTGACCAGGACTAAAGCTAAGACGGCTAAGTTGTCCCGTCATTATAATGTTGTCGAGTTGTGGGAGTGTGAATTTTATAGGATGAAAAAAATAAACAAAAGGATGGCATACCTTGATTCCCACCCTCTAATACATCTCACACCACTAAACCCTCGAGATGCGTTTTTCGGCGGTCGTACGGGGAATGTAAAATCGTACCATATGTGTCAGGAGAACGAGAAGATTCGGTACATTGATGTTTGTTCCTTGTACCCCTGGGTGTGTAAGTACCGAGAATATCCGATAGGACATCCGCAAATACACGTCGGTAATAATGAGTGTAGAGCCGCAGGAATGTCTGCTGACGGCCTCCTGAAATGTACAGTCCTACCTCCTCGGGATTTGTATCATCCAGTGCTGCCGGTCAGGATGAACGATAAATTGATGTTCATCCTATGCCGTACATGTGGTGAGAACCTTATACCTGGAGACTGTACTCACTCTCTTGACGAACGGACGTTGACAGGAACATGGACTATGGACGAGATACGCAAAGCTGTGCAGAAAGGTTACGTGATATTGGAAATGTATGAGCTCTGGCAATACGAAATGGCTTCATTTGACAAAGGGAACGGACTGTTTACCGACTATATTAATAAATTTTTAAAAATAAAGCAGGAGGCTTCAGGTTACCCAGAGTGGTGTCGTACTGAACAAGACAAAATAGACTATGTCCAAAGCTATTTCGACAACGAGGGGGTTAGACTTGACCCGATGAAAATTGAAAAAAATCCTGGTGCCAGGTCGTTGGCTAAATTAATGTTAAACTCCTTTTGGGGTAAGTTTGGACAACGTGAAAACCAGCCAAAGACTACAATAGTAAGAGAGCCGAATGAACTGTTCAACTTGTTAACGTCACCGTCAATTGATGTAAACAATATACAAGAGGTTAACGAGGACGTTGTCGTAGTGAACTGGTGCTACACCGACAACACCTGTGATGTACTACCAACAGTAAATGTCGTTCTCGCTGCATTTACTACAGCCCATGCTCGTCTTAAGCTCTATGAGTATTTGGACGTGTTGGGATCACAGGTCCTCTATTACGACACAGATAGTGTAATTTATCTCCACAAAGACGGTACGCACGATGTATCGACAGGAGACTACTTGGGACAGATGACAGACGAACTGGCAGACTATGGTCCTTCTGCATATATAACAGAATTTGTTTCGGGAGGTCCGAAAACGTACGGTTACAAGGTAATGTGTCCGGAAAATGACAAAACCGTTACAGTTTGCAAAATTAAAGGACTGACTTTAAATCTCCGCACCTCAGGTTATTTAAATTTCGATTCTTTAAAGAAACTAGTATTGAATACAGAGGAGGATAGCATAATGGTCGATGAATCGCGTATACGTCGCAGAAAGGATCATGGTGTTGTTACTGTGTGTGAAACAAAAATGTTCAGAGCCACAGGTGCGAAAAGAAAACGTAACGGGGATTTTGATACGCTACCTTATGGGTACTGTAAAGTTCCACGCCTAGAATGATTCCCATCATCCTGAACGGTGTTGTGAAATCAAGTCGTTCCATTTTAGTTTTTGTATGACCTATGCTGTGTGGAGATCCTAGGCTGAATGAATGGGCCCTCTGTCACGGTCTAATCGCCTATAAGGTTGTGTGAATGGATAAGTGTTGTAGCAACAAAAGAGCATAGCTTCTGTTTTGACAGATTGTGTGTGTATTGAATAAAATACCTTTTTGCAAAAGGTATAAAATATTTGTTGCACGAGTGTGTGTGTGTGAAACCTAGGTTGAATGGTCCTCTGTCTCGACTTAATCGTCTATAAGACTGAATGTGTGTGTGGATGGGATTAAAAGTAAAATTGAACGACAAAAACTGATCGCCTGGGAGGATAGGCCTTGGAATGCTTCACATTCCCGGGGAAGCTTCCAAAAAACAAGAACGACTTCGGACTGTACCTCTTGGGTGTTGATGGAAACCTAGTCAGTTGGTTTAAAAGTACCAAAAGTAAAATCAAGGTGGTCAGTTTTGAAATGAACGTTAGACGTGCTATTGCTAACGAGCTTCATAAGCCGGCTCGTAGAAATTTTAAAACACGTAGTGTTACTTTGAAAGGTGTAAACGATCTTTATCAAGCGGATTTAGTTGAGATGATTCCCTATGCAAAGGAAAACAAAGGCTATAAGTATATATTGACTATGATTAACTGTTTATCAAAATTTGCGTTTGCGGTGCCGATAAAATCTAAAACCGGTTCCGAAGTAGCTTCGGCATTAAAGCCTATACTAGAGAAACACAGTATGAAGCATTTTCAGACCGATCAGGGTAAAGAATGGTTTAACAAATCTGTTCAAAACTTATTGAAAACCTATAAAATTAATCACTATCACACTTACACCGAGAAAAAAGCTTCCATCGTAGAAAGGTTAAACAGAACTTTGAAAAGTAAAATGTGGTTAGAATTCACGGCTCGCGGTAGTCATAAATGGACTGATTTTTTAGATGATATTGTAAAGTCATACAACAAAACCGTACACAGTACTATTGGTATGAAACCGTGTCAGGTGAGAAAAAAACATGAAGCAATGCTGTTGGCTAGAATAAAAGACAAGGTAAATAGTCGTACTATACCTCAATCGCGATCATTCCAGGTAGACGATAGAGTTAGAATATCCAAATACAAAAAAGTTTTTTCGAAAGGATTTTATCCAAACTGGACGCAAGAAGTATTTACCGTGTTTGCTGTTGTACCGTCCTCACCTAAAACCTACATTTTACAAGATTCAAGAGGTGAAATATTAAAAGGTGGGTTTTATGCTGAAGAATTAAGTCGAACAAATGTTGGCGACGTTTATTTGGTGGAAAAGGTTTTGCGCCGGAAAGGAGATAAGCTTCTTGTGAAATGGCAAGGTTTCGATAAAAAGCACAACTCTTGGGTAGATAAAAATAAACTTATACTGTGAAACAATTTACCACATCCGGCAAGCCGCCCATGCGCATCCGGCCATGTGCAAGCGATGACGTGAATGGAAAAGTACTGGTCGCAATTGCTTTGTCCCAACTGACCTTACACGCATCCGGCCACGAGCATGCGATGACGTCAATGGAAAAGTACTAGTTGCAGAGTCAATGTGTCACAATTGCTTTATACTGCAATAGAAAATATGTTTCGAAAATAAATATCAGTTTTTTCACACAATTGATTCATTCTGGTTACGTCTTTCGAGATGCGTGTAGTGGTTGCTCCATATACGATGCAGCTACATAATTTCGACGCTTATGTAGGTGAAAAGGAGAAACGAGTTCGACACAGTCCCCTATTGCCCAACACTATTAGAGCAATTGTGTGTGGTCCTTCAAATTGCGGTAAAACAAATGTAATTTTTAATCTTTTGTTCGAGGCAAACGGGCTGAAGTTCGCCAACATATATATTTTTTCAAAATCACTTCACCAACCGAAATATGAGTTTCTGTCTAAGGTGATGGAAGAATCGGGTATCGGTTATTTTCCGTACAGTGATAACGACAACATCATCAATCCACATGAAGCGGAACCGAATTCCATTATGATTTTTGACGATATACAGTGTGAAAAACATGATAATATACGTAATTACTTCAGTATGGGGAGACATAGCTCAATTGATTCTTTTTATCTCGGTCAAACGTACAGTAGGATTCCCAAACATTTAATCCGAGACAATACCAATCTGATTGTTGTATTTAAACAGGACGATATGAATTTAAGACACATTCATTCGGATCACGTAGGCACGGACGTGTCGTTTAACACTTTCAAAAAGCTCTGCGCAACAGCCTGGAAAGAGAAATTCGGTTTTATAGTAATAGATAAAGACAGCGATATAGATCAGGGTCGATACAGAATCGGGTTTGATTCCTTCGTAAAAGATTTATAATGCGTATATACACTTATAATGATATTTCGCCATATGCTAATAGCGGCACTACGAAAACACCAAAATCAAATTTATGTTGTTTCTATTATCCCGATAAGAAGAGGTTTTGCGGAAACTACTGTAGCCGTACGAATAGACATGGACATGTATTTAATAGGCGCTGCTGGAGACATAAGCGGTTCGGATCGTACAGCAAGAGCTTACCGCCTATAATTCTGTTAATGATCACATCCGCAAATAGAATTTATAATCGAGACATTTGGATTAGGTTCATGCACGAATGTGATAAAGGAGGTGTACCATTTGAATTGATATTATACAATGAACACATGTTGAAAGGAACTGTTCGCCATCCGCAAAACTTGGTATCCAGATTCCGACCGTTTCCTGATTTTTTCAATCGGACTTTGACTCTCAGTCACGGAGGCATAGAGTACACGCAAGTATACCTCGACATGTTACAGTACAGCTGTTCATTGCCGTACGCGTCCCGTTGTGTAGTAATCACGGAAAGGACAATTCCCATAGTCGGTCCTATAAAGGCGTACAAGCTTATCAGCGGTGTAAAGTGTTGTGTAGACATTAGCTACAATGTGAAATATGGTCCTAGACCTTCGTCGCTACCTTTACGCAGTAGAGGTAAATTTTACGAGGCTGTAAATAATAAGGCACAAGGTGTGTTTACAACCGAATTTCTAAAGGCCGCCCTGCCGACGGTGCCTAATCAGTGTCATCATTTCGGCTTGTCTTTTGACGGATCAAAATATACTGTTGTCGATAGTAGGCAGCTTCAAATGTGGTGCACATATACGGGGGCAAATACTGATGAGTTTCTGCTTTTGAATAGTTATCTTCTCGAAAACTCTATACCGACGCTAAAACGGTACATGCAAGATATGCCCAAAGATGATAATCTAATAGTAGCCGAAATACCGCAATGGCGCGAAAATATAAAACGTACCTTTGTCTTTAGGAGCGCCGAGAAGGTGGAAAGTATACCATATTTTGACAACAACATGTACAGATACTGCCGAGGTTTATCTTGGAACAATTCGAAATTGATGAAAGCGTCCGCATCGCAGGTTGTGCAGTACCTATTGCGTGAAAAGCGTTACGCTGTGTTTTTTCGATCTTTGGAACTGTCTTAAAAGCTATTTGATAGTCGAATTACTGTTCATTTCGCAATATGACACCAAAGGAGGAGCAAGTTATCTCTGAGATCGCCCGTTTGAGGGAGAACATCAAGAGAAAGTATCTGCAGATAAAGTTCGGCGATGCAGATGCTGAACGGATTTTGACTAAACAATATAGCCCTATCATTAAGGAAATTTCGAAAATTCGTCGTCCACAGCCGAAAATGGAAATTAAAAAAGAAGAAGAAATGGATGTAGACATGGAGGATGATGCTTCACAAACCCATGTTCCGAAATTCATCGATACCGAAGTAATAGCTGAATCAACAGATGAGCCTGGACCTTCAGTTACACCGATGCGCCAAAGTAGTGTTGTTAAAGAGCTACTATCAACACCGGCGGGCCAGGAAGATAGTGTTCGTTATGTCCATACAATGTTCAAACATCGTCTACCGCGGACCTACGTGTTGAGAATGATTAAAGACAATAGGAATACAATTGATAACACATACGGTCCTCGAATAACAGGAGACGGTACTGTTATGATAGGCGATAAGTATATAAGGTTTGACGACGAAAACGGTGACATCATCATCGACGCGGACACTTACAAGGGAACCGAAGGGCTCTATGAATTGATATTTATGCGCAAACCCGATGAAACATTATACACAAAGGCCGACCTGAACACCTATAAACAAATCTGTGAACAAACCAGTGCTCATAGGAAAGGTTATAATCATCTATTAGCCATAAACCGTGCTAGTAACTCCGCCAAGTACAAGGCAATTATATCGAGATTATTTCCGCCCACCGGTTTGCATAGCGGTAAAGGTTATGCCTATTGGGACAACCCTAACGAACTCTGTGATAGGTTACGACTCCTTTTGTCATCTCAAGAGGTAGGTCATACGGGTCATGAGAACGAAATTGCCTCCATTATAGAAGAGCTGAGGGAAGCGGGTTTTATAAAAGGCAGTGGAAATAGAAAAATTAGGACATTAATAAGATGAGCGTCGATAAGTTTGGTCGTTTTTCGGACCAGATTAACGCTCCGCACCCCCATCATCATCAGCACGGGATAGGTCTGACTCCCGATGGTAATCATTATGACGCGATAGGTAAGTTATTGCGCAATGTTGGTGATCCTATTGAGGACAGCGATGCCGTCAATGCGGGTACGATAGCGAAAAAATGTTTAAGTTTCGACGAGGATAGGAAAAAATACTACACTAAAGGCTTTTCTGTAGGCGGTCTAGGCCAACCCGTTGAGGACGGCGATGCAGTGTCCAAAACGTATCTCGAACAACACTGTTTGACTCGAATAAAGAATAGATATCATACAAAAGGCTTGCCTTTGGGAGGTCTCGGAGAGCCGAAAGAAAAAGATGATGCCGTAACGAGAGCCTACTTGGAATCGTTGGTTCCTATTAAACTAGCCGATTGTTTTTCCTTCGGCGACCAAAGGGTGTGCGGTGTATCGGCGCCTATGAAAGACTCTGACGCTATTAACATGAAGTACGTCAGAGATAATTTCTTATCGAAAAACGCAGAGGGTAAATTTGACGCTCACGGAGTGGCCATATGTAATGTTAAAGCGCCTTTGTATAAAAATGACGCCGCTACAAAATTATACGTGGACGATAGGGTGCCTCGAAAAGACAAAACTGTTTGGAGTTTTCAAAATAAGCGGCTCGCTCAGGTCGAAGAACCTTTGTACCAACAAGATGCGGTCACACTGGGTTTTCTAATGAAAAATACGCTGTTTCTCACCCTACTGCCGATCGGTGAAATGTATAACGCAAACGGAAAATGTATAACTAATGTTCGAGACGGTTTCACCGATGTCGACGCTGTTAACGTTCGTCAGCTTCATGAAATTAAATCTTGGATAAAGAAATACAGTCTGCATTCCGAGGAGACGGGCGACTACTACTGGTTAAACTCTAAGCGCTTATCGGGGATAGCCGATGGTATAGCTGATAACGATGCTGTTTCGCAAAGGCAATTGAATACGGCTATTCAAAGCCTACGAGACACGCTAATGCGAGAGAAGCCTGTCGAAAAATAGATCGACAAGGTCAATACACGAAAATAAATACGGGAACACTTTAAACATAATATCAGTCGTTGAAATGTTCTTCAAGCTGATGTTACTGTTCGCCTTGTTGAGCTCCTCGCTCGCAACGTCGTCGTCGTCGTCGTCGCCTTCCCCTATCACCGATACGACGCCAACGGTATTTTGTGGATATACTGAAACTAACGGTAGTAGTAGTAGTATTGTTCAGGCTAAGACCAACCGTAAATGGGGTATCAACGGACTAACTTGGTATATGTATGGTAATAGAAAATATCTCAATATCGCTTCGCACGCTTTCAATCTCTGGAGTAGATATATCCCTTTGACTTTTACTCTCGACTCGACAAGGCCAAATATCGCTATACTATTTGGGGACGCTGAACATATAAAACTGTCGGAAGGAACAATGTGCGGTACTAGATTTGACGGTAGAGGAAGAGTCGTTGCCCACGCTTTTGCGCCTCATGTGCTTCAATCGCAAGTAGAGATACACTTCGATAACGAAGAAGAGTGGGACTTTACAATGTCTACATCCGTTAATGGTCGTGACTCGTTTTACGCTGTTCTGGTTCACGAAATAGGGCACGCTCTAGGACTCTCTCATAATAAGAAACGTGATTCGATAATGTATGCCTATACGACCACCCGAAATATATCCAGTATGTATTATTTAGACCTTTCTTCAGATGATATTAATAATATTCAGTATCTATATGGTGCAAAACCGACCACCACTACCCCCTCCACCACCACAAGCACTACCACCACAAGTACTACTACCCCTACTACCATCAGCTCCACCGCTCGTTCTAGCCCTACGACGATCGAAACAGAAATAAACACTATAGATTTATGTTCTGTCCGCGGCTTTGACGCCGTTTTAATAGCGATGAAACATATGTACTTGTTTCACGGACAGTATGTATGGATATTGAATTTGGATCCGAATAAGAGAGAAGTTGTTCCGAAACCCGAAATCATTTCGGAATGGTTAAACTATTTGCGACCTGGTTTTACTAACGTTACCGCCGTTTATCAATCACCCAGCGGAGATGTGGTGCTCATTGCTCACGGATGGGTTTACGCTATAGAATATCCTAGTCTTTTAAAAAGATATATGTACACGCTGAAAGATTGGATAGGACGACCGATGAAGACGGTTAACGCTATTTTCAACAGTCATCTGGGTAAAACAATTGTCCTCTACGACAACGCTTATGTGATGAGATATGATGAATGTAGGTACACCGGTTTATATCAAGGACCTATGACCGAAATCTACCACGGTTTACCAAACGATTTGCGTGGCGGTTTCAGATATATGGACGGAAATCTTTATTTCTTCACCGCCGACAACCAGGTTTTTGTGTACAACGAATTTCTGGAAGCTGTGACGGCAGTTGAAAAGGATATTTTCGATGTTTTGAAAATACGATGCATGAAGACGACTAGACTCCGAGAGTTATATGCAATCTTGAAAGACATATTTTATAAGTAGGCGTAACAGTGACTGTTATGAATCATTAATAAAATGGGTGTCAAACGGAAAACAGCTGTTAGTCGTAAACGCGGTGTCGTAAAGACAGGACGTGGACTAGTGTCTGGTGTTTTGAATAAAGCCATCGATTTACTTCCAGTCGAATTACACTTACCTTCGTACAATTATTGCGGACCGGGAACAAAATTGAAGACACGGTTGGCACGCGGTGATAAAGGTATAAATCCGTTGGACGAAGCCTGTAAACAACACGATATCTCCTACAGCAACTACAGTGATTCAGATAGAAGACGCGTAGCCGACGAAATCTTAGCGGGAAAAGCTTGGAGCAGAGTCAAAGCGGGTGACGCATCGCTCGGTGAACGCGCTGCTGCTTTGGCCGTAACGGCAGCGATGAAAGCTAAGACCGCATTTGGCGGCGGTAAAAGACGTCGTCGTCGTCGAAAGCCTACCGTTCAACACCTGTTGAAACGTCTGCAAGGCAAAGGGCTTTACTTGAAACCGTACAAGAAACAAGGTAGCGGGAAGAAGAAGAAAAGATGTACGAAAAAAAAACGTCGATAGATTGTATACCCATTAGACCGTTGACTAATATAGAACTGGAAAGATACGCCTTAGCATTGGGAGTACCGTGGTTCAGAGGTGTATACATGAGAGATACATTACCTGCACGACCTTTAAGAAACGAATCGGCTATCGTGAATTTGGATAGTATAACCGGCCCCGGCACCCATTGGGTATGTTACAAAAAGAGAGGAAACTCTATAGAGTACTATGATAGTTTCGGAAATCTGCGACCGCCAATTGAGCTAAGTAGGTATTTTGGCGAAAACGCTAACGTACACTATAACTACAAGAGACATCAAAAAGACAACTCAGTCGTTTGCGGTCATTTGTGTCTAAAGTTTCTAACGTCATGAGCATAGTTCTAACAGATCACACTGCCGTTTTGTCTTGTGACTTTTTCCCACCAATTGATGTATCAAAAGGCGAGTGGGAAATAGCTTTTATCGATCTGGCAACATACAACTCGATACCAAACATCGTTGAGGATGTAAACAATCTTTTTCATTACGGCGATGATAAAAACGTTCACACGATTTCATTACCGACCGGATCGTACGAAATATCCGATATTGAGAGGTATATTAAAACGAAACTAGTTCCCGATACTGTTTTAGTATTGACACCGAATAATAACACACTCAAAGTGGAAATAAAATGTTCACACGCAATATTTTTCGACAAGGCCATGTCTATAGGCCAGCTGATGGGGTTCAGTAAGAAGAAATTAGAGGCAAATCATAAACACTCTTCTGACCGGCCTGTAGATATCATCAGGGTTAACGTGATACGCGTGGATTGCAATATAGTCGCAGGATCGTTTCAAAACGGCATAGAATGCCATACTTTGCACGAATTTTATCCGCAGGTACCGCCCGGTTATAAAATTGTAGAAGTCCCTCAGAGCGTAATATATTTACCTGTCAACGTAAGCGTCATTCATAATATCACTGTAAGTCTACGAGATCAGAACGGCGATATAATAGATTTTCGTGGAGAAAACATTTCCTTACGATTACATTTACGTAGACGTCGAGATGGGGCTAATATTTAACGAGCGCTTCTATAAGAAGGGCGGCAGTTTACGTCCGACGACGGCACAGTTAACACTGCGAAACGTTAGGTTCCTCAGATCTTTGGGTTTTAAAGTGAACAATGGAAAACCTTTTGGCAATCGACTCTAGCGCCCAGTACGACAACACCCTCAACGGGCTGGAGTACCATACTCATCGACCGTACTCCTCCGCTACGTTTGGTAATAACGATGAAATTCGTATTCCCATTCATCAACAAGATGTCATTACGATACCTTTTCAGAGCACGCTGCATATAAAAGGTACTTTGACAGCGACAAAAGACGGAGGAGCGGCCGCTGACGTGTCTTTGATAAATAATGCTATAACTTTTCTTTTCGACGATATCAGATACGAAATCGGAGGCAACGAAATAGACAGGACCAGGAATGTCGGTATAACGACCACCATTAAGAACTTGCTTTCTTTGCGCGAACACGAAAAAAATAAACTCGGAAATTGCGGTTGGCTAGGAGTGGGTAAAACAAATAACGATTGTAAAGAGTTCAACATAGTTATACCGTTGCGTATGTTGATGGGATTTTTCGAGGATTACAATAGAATTGTAGTCAACGTGAAACAGGAGCTTGTCCTTTTGCGTTCATCTTCAAATTTAAACGCAATAATTAGCACGGATGCGACAAATATTGATCTGAAAATAAATACTATCTATTGGCGAGTTCCGCACGTCTCCGTAGCCGATCCGATAAAATTGAAACTTTTGAAAATGATTGAACGCGATGTCACCGTTCACGTACCACACCGGAAATGGGAACTAATAGAATATCCCGGTTTACCGGCCACGAAACAACTCTCTTGGACTGTAAAGACATCTTCGCAACTGGAAAAACCTCGTTACGTAATTTTCGCGTTGCAAACCGATCGCAAAAACAAGATTAAAACAAATGCTTCAGAGTTTGATAGCTGCAAGGTAACGGATGTAAAATTGTATCTCAACTCTCAGTACTTTCCCTACGATAATATTCTCGGCGACACCGCCATTTTGTATGACATGTACGTTAGATTTCAACAGTCCTATTATTCACGCGAACCATCACCGTGTCTAGACTTGTCAACCTTTAAAGAGAAAGCACCGATTTTTGTAATCGATTGTTCGAAACAAAACGATACGATAAAATCAGGACCTGTAGATGTGAGACTTGAAATCGAGGCGTCTGCCAATATTCCGACTAATACTTCCGGTTACTGCTTGATTATTCACGATTCGCATATTGTCTATAACCTGCTAACAGGTGTTGTTAAAAAGATTACGTAATCTGTGACCACACCCTGCGATACCGTGCGCATTTAGTCTCAGTTGTCGTCATGGACGTGATGGATGTAGACCGTACCGCTCGTCCGTTGAACATATTTCTAAAGTCTGTGTATTTTCTGAATGACCAGTGTACGAAGTTTGTCGCGACCGGGCTTTTTCAGCACACCGTCTACGAACTAGGCGTCCTTATACAGGCTGGTAGAAAATTTGTTTTTTTCACATACAACGACTTTAATGATTTCAAGACACGACTACCGCTGCCTGAAGGAGACCAACGTAAGTTTACACTAACTAACGGCGATATCACAATAAAGACTATCTTCGGTAAACGTTATATCGCCTTGTTTGACGGAAAACACAGGGTCACCTTGGGCCTACCAGAATGGAATTTATTAATGGATACCTTACCGCTCGTAAACCGGCGCATCAGCGAACTGTTTTATAATGAACCACAACTAGGGTCTTACATCATTGAGTGTCTAGCCACGGACGAGATCGTGTCCAGTACTCTCCCCGAGGCAGACAAGTTGTACGAGGAAGTGGTTTTGTACAAGAAGCATGCAAGCAGTGGTTGAGTTTCATGCCTTCGTCGACAACGAAGGTAAATACGTTGTCAAGGAACTGGCTGTGGTTGCCGAACATTATCAAAGTGTTGCCATTTTTAAACCGCCTTACAAATTTCACAATTTAAATGAGTCATCGCAAAAGTCTGCTCGTTGGTTACAGTCAAGCTATCACCGTATCAGCTGGTACGAAGGTAGTATACCTTTTGACGAAGACACAGTGCGAAACATGTTAACACCGTTTTCCACCATATTCACAAAGGGTTTGGAAAAGGCTCAATATTTGCGACAGTTCCATCCACATGTCATGGAATTGCCTGAGAAATACTCGTCTAGCAACAACAACAACAGCCGTATTTACTTCAAGTGCATACTACCGCAACACAACAGTTATGTAGATTGTAAATGTGCACTGCGCAGTGCAAGATATTATTACGATTTGCTTATCGCTTAGTCTTAGTGTGTAAAACAACTTGAAGGTCACTGGCGTTAGGGTAACTCCTCGTAAACCTTCAAGAAAAATGTTTTAAAGGTCCCTGCCACGGGGTAACTCCCTGTAAACCTTTAAAGCTTCAAAAAAAATTAAAAAACAAATTTGATGGTCACTGGCGCGGGTTAACTCCCCCTAAACCTTCAAGAAAAATGTTTTAAAGGTCCCTGCCACGGGGTAACTCCCTGTAAACCTTTAAAGCTTCAAAAAAAAAAACTAAATGGTCACTGGCGCGGGTTAACTCCCCCTAAACCAAAAGAAAAATGCTTTAAAAGTCTCTGCCACGGGGTAACTCCCTGTAAACTTTTAAAGCAAAAAAAAAACGCTTTGCCTTTGAAGGTCCCTGGCGTAGGACAAGTCCTCCTAAACCTTCTTGGCTGTTTGCATTGGGAACTGCATTTTGTCATGGAGTGGCAGTTACAGGAAATGGCGATGGTTGGAGCCATTTTCATTCGGGTTTTCGACCTCGAAGTTCGGGGTAAACACCCTACAGTCGATTACCCGTGGGGACTGCATTTTGTGGCAGTCACTGGTAAATAGCGTCGGCTATTTCCAAACTTGTAATGTGGGCATAATGATGACGGTTTCAACCCCGTATGAGACACAGAGAACAAGTGTATAAGAATACAAGACATTTAAGATTTTCAGCCATTCCACAGACAGACATGGTTTGGACCGATTCTCTTACAATTGAGAACCCAGTTTATCGACGTTATTCACTTGCGAACACAAGATTATGCTCTTTTCGTAATTGGAAGGGTGTGGAAAACGAAACAGTGAATCCATATACTCTAAGCTTGGCCGGTTTTTTCTACACCGGAAAAGATGACCTTACTATATGTTTTAGTTGTGGGGGAGGTCTAAGCGATTGGGAACCTACACATGACCCGTTTGGTGAACACGTTTTATGGTTTCATAAATGTAAATTTGCATCGATTGTACAATCTAAAAGAGAAGAAGAAATGGAAATCGATATTGCAACTGATGATGATGATGATGATGATGATGATGATGATGATGACGATAATGATGACAATGACGACGATGATGATGATGACGATGACGACGGTGACCTAGTACAACGTAATGAGGATGATCGTTCGATATGTAAGATTTGTTATGCAGAAGAAGTACAAGTTGTATGTCTACCATGCGGACATGTGTTTGCCTGTCAATTGTGCTCGCTTAGCCTTGAAGTATGTAGCGTGTGCAGAACGCCCACATCCGCCACGATACGTATTTATCTTTCATAGGCTTGGGAACTGGTAAACCTTGAGAACCGGACGTTGCGGGTCGTGAGTGTTTAGTGAACTCGGCGTGAGAACGTGAACCAGCAGACCTTGACAACCGGATGCCAACTGTGAGACTTTGATACCCCACCAAACGTTGAAGAGTATATATATCAACAACACACTTGTAGATCTCTCACAGTAGCTTGCCTGGACCGACGAGAGTCTGAGGAAGAGGTTGCAGTGATTGGCTGAAACTTTGTTTAGGTAATTCACAACGAATATTTATAGTTATCATCTTTCTATTTGAAAATATTTTACTGTTGTTAATTTTTCATTTCAATCACATTGCTTTTTAATTTGTCATCTTTCATTTGAAAATACTTTATATGTTTACATTTGTTTTCAATCACAATGCTTCTTTTTTAAATTTTATTTGTCAACTTTTTTGAATATTTATCATTTCAAACGCTTTTTAAATTTTACCAATTAATATTTTATTATAATTATATTTTCGTATTTTGTTAATCTCTCACCAGGATCCAGGATAATGGTGCCAGGTTTCAATATTACCAGATATACTGACGGCATGCTGCGGGAGCTGGTCAAATCTATTTTACCGGGCTTGGCTGAAGATCTATTTAGGTAAGTGACAACGATTATTTATATTTGTCATCTTTGAAAATACTTCATATGTTTACTTTTGTTATATTTTCATTTAAATCACATTACTTTGTCATCTTTTATTTTAAATTACTTTATATGTTTACTTTTTGAATTTGAATCACATTGCTTCTTAAAATTTTACCAATAATTATATTTTATTAACTTTAAGAGAGCTCAAACTGTTTGATATTTTATATTTTAAACTTATATAAACCAATCAATTTTTGATAAAATAGTATAAGGCAGTAGTACTGTATTTTCATAAACGTTGTATTTATTCATTAGATTGACTTAATTTTAAAAATTGTACTGTGAATTAGTTTTTCACAGCAATTTTATAGTATTTCGTGTATTCATATTACTATATTGTGTTGTCGGTAGCCAGATGCTGAGACTCAGGGCGGAGGCTACATCATCGGGATACCCGTTGGTAACGTTGAACATTTCGTCAGGGGTTTCCTATCTCCCATGTACTAACGATGGCCGCATCATCATCAGCCAGTCATGGGATAGGCATCTCAGGACGTGCAACGACGGCCAGCGGCAACAACAACCACCACCAGCGCATGCCTGGAAATCGACGTCCCTGCCTCCAGCATCCCAGCCAGCATCCCAGCCACCAGCATCCCAGCCACCAGCATCCCAGCCACCAGCATCCCAGCAACCTCAACCGTCCACCTCGAGGGCAGCGGAGGTGGTCCCTCAGAGCCTGGACTTTATAGACGCTATTTTAGCCGATTTACAGAGTCAAATGGCATCTGAGAGATCACCTTCTCCTGAACAGCCGCCAGTCACGCTCGGGGACCTGGACGGGATAGAGGTAATAGACCTATTGACGGTTACGGACGAAGAAATGCGGAGTCTAGAGGAATAACACTTCTCGCAAAGCGGTAAGATTATTGTTTTCATGTGAATATGATAATAGTGAGCAGTATTTTAAACCTTGCAGTGACACTTGTTTTAAAGTATTACTTCCTACATTCATTTTCACGTAAAACCAACAGTTTTTCTCATTTGAAGAGGTGTCCCGCATTTCTTTGGGGGTGGTATGTTGTAATGGATGACCACCACAGAAGGCAGCGATGGATGGGGCTGCCTTCCGTAGCCCTTAAGGCAGCTTACGCACCCGGTAAGCTCAGGATACATGCGAATGCCGGTCTTGCGTGGTAATATCGGAAATAAAAATAATTACGATTTGGAACCCACAGCAACGTCATCAAAGATTCACTACTAGAATTGACCTATATTGTAGTTCAATTCTGATAGTGAGTAATTGCTGATGTTGTTGAGATCCCAATCGTAATTATTTTATTTCCCCTATATTACCACGCGGTCCCTGCATTCGCTAACCTACTTACTGTGTGCGTGTGTGTGTGTGTGTGTGTTTGCTTGGGGGTGGCATGTTGTAATGGAATGGCCACCACTGAGGACAGCGATGGCTGGAGCTGTCTTCCTTAGAAAATATTTTACCCACAGCCAAGGATACATGCGAATGCTGGTTTTGCGTGACTTTAAAATCGGGTGTGTAATATTTGTACTCTGACACCCACAGCAACATCATATTTATGCACTATCGCAATCGACCCACACCATCAAAGACTCGTTACTAGAATTGACCTATATTGTAGTTCAATTCTGATGAGGAGTAATTGATGGTGTAGTTCGATTTCGATAGTGCATAACTGCGATGTTGCTGTGATGTCACCTACAAATATTACACCGAATTTTAAAGTCACGCGAACCCAATATTCGCTAACCTACTGTGCGTAATATATTTTCTAAAAATATTTTTGTGCGACTGTTGGTGTGCATATTATATATATATATATTACTCGTATATGTATTTAGTCTTATTATTTTATTATTGTTATATTTTAATTATTTTACTCGTATTTATATTTATATTTAGTTTTACTATTTTATTATTGTTATATTTCAATTATATTGTGTTCGTATTTCCTAAAATTATGTTTGTGTGACTGTTGGTGTGCGTGTTATATGTTACTCGTATTTGATTTATATTTAGTTTTATCATTTTATTTTTGTTAGATTTACTCGTATTTGTATTTAATTTTATTATTTTATTATTGTGATATTTTAATTATATTACTCGTATTTGTATTTATATTTAGTTTTACTATTTTATTATGGTTATATTTCAATTATATTATATTGTGTTCGTATTTGTGACTGTTGGTGTGCGTGTTATATATTACTCGTATTTGTATTTATATTTAGTTTTATCATTTTATTTTTGTTAGATTTTAATTATATTATATTTGTAATATGTAATATTGAGTTTTATTCTAGTCTACATTTTGTCAGAATTTTATTTTATTTACGTATATGTATAATCCTGTATTTATATTCATATTTTTAACATAATATTTTATTCTAGTCTTCATATTGTCAGATTTTTATTTTATTCACGTATATGTATAATCCTGTATTTATAATTATATTCTTAACACAATAAAAATATTTATTCTTATACAAATACACGTTTTACTCTTATTTCATACAACCAAACCAACATCCAACACTCACGACATACTTCTACCAACATCTAACCACAACACACAACTGACTACATCGTAGCTCAGTCGCTAGCGTCACACGCCAGCAAACCAAACGTCCACGGTTCCATTCCCCAATACACATTTATATTTTTTCATCCTCAAAAAATTACGTCAACAGAACAAAATGGCCCGCGGGGCCAAAACAAAATGGCCCTCCCGATCCAGCACACCAATCAACCTCTAGGGGCGGGGCTTAGCTGGTGGTGGGGGTAACAAATACTGCTCTCTCATTGGGGGGATAAAGGCACCCCGTCCCTACTCACTTGGGCTTTTAGATCACCAAGTATAATTTGTGTGTCATTTGGTACTACATAGAAGAGCATTTTCTAATTGTTGGTAGAAAAGTATTTTTCCATCTTCATCACTGTCTTCAGTTTGTGAATAGGCAGAGATCAAAGTTGTATTTCTAAATTTTCCCCTCAAGCGCATCTTGCACATTCTATCATTAATGGGTTCGAATAGCAATAAACTACGGCATAGTCTCTTTGTAAGCATGAATCCTGTTCCTCTTTGTCCAGTTTTTGCTGCTCCACTGTACAGTATGGTATATTCTTTCTTATCAAGTCTACTTGCCCTCCCCATCTAATCTCTTGTAGGGCCACTGCGACAATGTTAAATTTAAATAGCTGTTCAACCACTTCAGTCTTTTTTCCAGGCTGTAACATTGTACGAACATTCCATGTTGCTAAATCCAGGTTCGAGTTCCGTTTTCTTTTGCCTTTTAATCCATCCTTTATTATTACCTCGTTTGGTTTCGTAACAAGAGTTTTTACGATTTAGGGTTGTTAGCCCTACGCTCAACCACTAACTGGTGGGCCGAGTCATTTTTTATCAGGGTTTCCATCCCCTAGCTTAGTTCCTTTCTCTGAAGCTAAGAGCCCAAACTACCCATGTTTTTATTTTGTAGTTCACTCTCCTAGACATTGGGGTCCCTTCCCAAATGATAGGGCTTCCTTTGGTACAATGTAGTGACGTAGCAAAACATGCAGTGACGTATTATGTAGTTTCCTTGAAACAGCCAAGTTGTTTCGGATATAAAATGTGCATTAGCGAGGAAACCAAAAGAAATATGAATTTTAAAACAACACAATGACGCAATAAAAAAATATTTCTGTTCGTTGTATATGTATTTGTTTACTTAATCCGCGGGCACTATTCCGAAACTGTGATGGAATTTTACTATTAAAGTGTCATTAAAGGAAGAATACTAGCTGACATTATTTGTTCTGTTGGAGATAGTATTTTATGTTGAGGGAAAATCATTGTTCTGTGTAAAACTTTATGCGTTCTGCAGTTTATTGTTTGTAATAAAGATTTTAAAGTCTCAAAAGAATACAAAAATTTACAAGATTCAAATTTGCGATGACAGTAAAGATTTGCTCTCCTCTAGAACTTAGTTTCTAAAAGATTGGCTCAGCCATCGGTTTCTGCTATTACGTTGTTTTTAAACGTTTTTGAGAATATTTCTTCAATGATAACGGAGACTTTTATAGGTTAGTCTATATAGAACCTAAGAGGTACTAATAAAACCTTATGCTTCATATGATAAAGTTCCTCTAGAGATATGTTTATTTGCAAGAGTTAACCAAAGATTATATTACAAACGGCAAAGGGTCACGTAGGAAGGTACTGAAGCGGTTTCGATAGTGGTGCAGTTAAAGCATTTATTTTCGAAATATTGACAATTGCTCTATTTCCTACCTCCAATCCTACTCACAACGTAATAAATTAGGGCAGTTTGACGTCATCGTTTTTGTTTTAGATAAGTCATTCAAATGACAGAGTGTTTGTGACTGGAGCTCACTTGAAAGTCTAAAAGATTTTTGTACATGTCAAGTCATAACTGTTACTGAGAGAGACCTGATGAAGATGACAAACAAACTGTAGAAGCGTCGCCGTTATATTAAAAATAAATGTAATTGACTTTAATATCAACCGTCTTTTATTATTTTAAAATCCTAATATTATAGGCCCTGAAAGTTGCATTAATTCATAAATTCCTGAGTGAGATATTTGCGGTGGTTCTACCTCTTACGTTATAATTTTGGATTGAACCCTTCACATGTTCTCCTGATTTTATCTTGTTTTAGCAACTGGTGATATTTACAACGTGAACAAATGAACATTGTACTATCCCTACAAAATGTGTATCTTTTACTGTCATACAGTGAAAGCTTATATGTTCCGATCACCATAGACAAACGCTATCAATAAAAATGATATTTTTTAAAAAAATTATCTAAAACATTTTTGTCATAATATTCGTTTTTAGATCTCTAAAATTTCGTTATCGTCCCCATCGAGAAGCCTCAAATTACATCATTTTATCTTTAATTCGTTCATCTCAATTGCTTTTTTATTCTGTAGCAATAAATTACGTCTTTGCTTTAGCTAACATAAAAAAACATTTAATTCAGTTTAATATTCCGAACGCAGGAGCCTTCAGGCTATAAATTAAAGCAAGAAAAGTTGGTGAATTGAAAACTGCCGCGGGCTTGAGTCAGAATACATAATAAGGATCACAGCCAACGAACGCGAGCGGGCAAGAATCTCAAAACTTTAAGCGTTGTCGCTAAGTTCACTCACATGACTCTGGATGAAACACCATAAAATAGTTTTTATTTCGTACTTAGATTCGGTATTGTGTTTTCAGAAACAAAACAATAGCGGTTTTGCTTCAAATAAGTTGAATTACTGCAAACCACGCGCATATTGTCATGGTTTCAAATTCTTTAAAGGAAATATTACAAACTTTAGACCGCGCCTTTTTGTGGAAACCCAAAGAGTAGGCTCTGACGAGTGTACAGTACCAATGTAGATTTACATTTAGCTGCCATTACAGAACAAAGAGTAGGCTCTGACGAGTGTACAGTACCAATGTAGATTTACATTTAGCTGCCATTACAGAACAAAGAGTAGGCTCTGACGAGTGTACAGTACCAATGTAGATTTACATTTAGCTGCCATTACAGAACAAAGAGTAGGCTCTGACGAGTGTACAGTACCAATGTAGATTTACATTTAGCTGCCATTACAAAACAAAGAGTAGGCTCTGACGAGTGTACAGTACCAATGTAGATTTACATTTAGCTGCCATTACAGAACAAAGAGTAGGCTCTGACGAGTGTACAGTACCAATGTAGATTTACATTTAGCTGTCATTACAGAACAAAGAGTAGGCTCTGACGAGTGTACAGTACCAATGTAGATTTACATTTAGCTGCCATTACAGAACAAAGAGTAGGCTCTGACGAGTGTACAGTACCAATGTAGATTTACATTTAGCTGCCATTACAGAACAAAGAGTAGGCTCTGACGAGTGTACAGTACCAATGTAGATTTACATTTAGCTGCCATTACAGAACAAAGAGTAGGCTCTGACGAGTGTACAGTACCAATGTAGATTTACATTTAGCTGCCATTACAGAACAAAGAGTAGGCTCTGACGAGTGTACAGTACCAATGTAGATTTACATTTAGCTGCCATTACAGAACAAAGAGTAGGCTCTGAAGAGTGTACAGTACCAATGTAGATTTACATTTAGCTGCCATTACAGAACAAAGAGTAGGATCTGACGAGTGTACAGTACCAATGTAGATTTACATTTAGCTGCCATTACAGAACAAAGAGTAGGCTCTGACGAGTGTACAGTACCAATGTAGATTTACATTTAGCTGCCATTACAGAACAAAGAGTAGGCTCTGACGAGTGTATAGTACCATTGTAGATTTACATTTAGCTGCCATTACAGAACAAAGAGTAGGCTCTGACGAGTGTACAGTACCAATGTAGATTTACATTTAGCTGCCATTACAGAACAAAGAGTAGGCTCTGACGAGTGTACAGTACCAATGTAGATTTACATTTAGCTGCCATTACAGAACAAAGAGTAGGCTCTGACGAGTGTACAGTACCAATGTAGATTTACATTTAGCTGCCATTACAGAACAAAGAGTAGGCTCTGACGAGTGTACAGTACCAATGTAGATTTACATTTAGCTGCCATTACAGAACAAAGAGTAGGCTCTGACGAGTGTACAGTACCAATGTAGATTTACATTTAGCTGCCATTACAGAACAAAGAGTAGGCTCTGACGAGTGTACAGTACCAATGTAGATTTACATTTAGCTGCCATTACAAAACAAAGAGTAGGCTCTGACGAGTGTACAGTACCAATGTAGATTTACATTTAGCTGCCATTACAGAACAAAGAGTAGGCTCTGACGAGTGTACAGTACCAATGTAGATTTACATTTAGCTGCCATTACAGAACAAAGAGTAGGCTCTGACGAGTGTACAGTACCAATGTAGATTTACATTTAGCTGCCATTACAGAACAAAGAGTATGCTCTGACGAGTGTACAGTACCAATGTGGATTTACATTTAGCTGCCATTACAGAACAAAGAGTAGGCTCTGACGAGTGTACAGTACCAATGTAGATTTACATTTAGCTGCCATTACAGAACAAAGAGTAGGCTCTGACGAGTGTACAGTACCAATGTAGATTTACATTTAGCTGCCATTACAGAACAAAGAGTAGGCTCTGACGAGTGTACAGTACCAATGTAGATTTACATTTAGCTGCCATTACAAAACAAAGAGTAGGCTCTGACGAGTGTACAGTACCAATGTAGATTTACATTTAGCTGCCATTACAGAACAAAGAGTAGGCTCTGACGAGTGTACAGTACCAATGTAGATTTACATTTAGCTGCCATTACAGAACAAAGAGTAGGCTCTGACGAGTGTACAGTACCAATGTAGATTTACATTCAGCTGTCATTACAGAACAAAGAGTAGGCTCTGACGAGTGTACAGTACCAATGTAGATTTACATTTAGCTGCCATTACAGAACAAAGAGTAGGCTCTGACGAGTGTACAGTACCAATGTAGATTTACATTTAGCTGCCATTACAGAACAAAGAGTAGGCTCTGACGAGTGTACACTACCAATGTAGATTTACATTTAGCTGCCATTACAGAACAACAAAAAGTAATATAAATACAAATTTTAAAAGTCAATTCTTACTTAGTTTAACAAAGAAAAATGTTTTTTTTAGTTAGGCTACTTTTTATAAAATAATTACAAGTAATAGAAATAATGTAACATCACTTAAGCGTTAAAATAGCTGTTCTATCACATAAGCCATAACAAAATCAGCTGTTTAATGAAACATAAGTTATCACTTATTTTAAATCAGATGGAACGAAATACCTATATTGCATATCAAGCCCCTTCTGTGAATAATTTTTCTCCCATATAAAACTAAAATTATTTAAATTTAATTTATGAATTATTATTCTTAAAACTGTATTAACATCAAAAGTCATCCACTACAGGTTCAAAAAAAATTATTTGAACTTGATTGGTTGAATAAAAACGTATTTTAACGACTAAAAGCTAATAGAAGGAATTTACAAATTATTTAATAAATAAATAGTATAAAAGATATAAAATAATATCGCTTAGCCGTCAAGCTACCCATAGTCGCAGTGACTTATCGAATCTTGCAATAATATATCATTTCCGTTCTGCTTCTGCTCCCCCTCCCAAAGAATCTTGCTTACTTTTCTAAATCTAGCTTATATTGTTATTGTAAAAACACAATTTAAAATTTGTGATTTCAAAGTAGAATTCATTTAACACTTGAAACCTATTCGGATTAATGTTAATTCAGTTTGGTTGGATTAGGTACCTTTTAGGGGAGTTTTAGAAGGTGCTGAGCCTTCTTAGTAAGTGCTAGGAAGTGCATCTGTATTAGAGGCACACTTTCTGGGACCTTTATGAGGATCATTATTGTTAAATGTACGTGCAAAGCGATTTGGAATAGTCTTTTATTTGTTTTTTTTAAATAATGAGTATCAATTCGTTTCATATTCTCCTAATATTTTTTACCCATTTAAATAATCTACGAATACTAGATTGTTGAAGTGTAAATGATGTTTAAAGGTTTTCCACATAGCTTGGACTTTGTGCTTTTATTGGCAATTTTTTTTTCACGCTGGAAAGTATATATTTGTTAAAAATAAGTTAAGTTATTTAAAACTTCCCCTTTTAAATTGTCCCACCTTTAATCATTCCAGTAATTAAATGTTGAGAGAAACAACGTTACAAGTGACCCGCTGCAGCAGCTCTCCATGCCTCGGGCAAAATATTTGTGCAGCCCCGCTTTGTTAAGTTTTGTATTTCCCTCCCGTATATAAAGTTTACTTATTAAATGTATTGTGACTTTCCTTCCTTTTCTCAAACTTTCCACCAACATTTTCAATATGATTGTATTAAAATATGATACATAATATTAATAATAATAATAACAATACACAAAATATAAGCGAAAACTACAACCCGATGTATGCGTTTATGCGGCACAAAGAGCTAAATAGAAATATCAATTGAGTAAAAAATTCCTAAATATCCAATCCAAAATAACAAATGAAATTGGAAAGACCCGAATCAGAAAGAACTAATTTTTCCAGATAAATGATAAACGTATTACAATATATTAAACAACTAAATACAAAAAAAAAAAATTAATGTAAATTTCTACTGGGGTCGAGAAAAACAAAATTTTATTAAGATTTTCTTATAAAACAATTATTATAAATATGTATATACATTCGTCAGAATCACAATATTACGTGGCCAAATAGAAAGCTAATTTCCTTGCAGTTTTCCATTTTTTTCTTTGTACAGAATGTTGGGCTAAGAAATTTTAAAAAACATTCTAACTTGATTGGATAGATAAAAACGTACTGAAAGTTTAGTACTATATTAAAGGATAGTGTGAGCTAATAGGAAGAATTGAAAAAAAATAATAAAAAAGGAATAAAACTGTCCCGGTAAAGTTAGGTAAACCCCACATTTGTATACTTACCTGAAGTTTAGCTTATCTTAATTTGAAGTGATCTGAAATTGCCAAAGGAGACGTGAATTTAGGCTGCTTAGTCAGAGTATGGTGAACGAAAATAATTATGGTTTAATCCAAGTAAGGATGCCTCGGAACTAATAAAACGTGATGGTGATAAGGGTAGTCTGATTTGATGGTCTCTTGGTGTAGCAAGGTCAACAAGAAATGTGTTCTAGGCCTCTTTCCAATAAACCTGGATCCGTTTATAAGGTCAAGTAGGCAAAAGATGGCTGCGTTCACGAACCGAGATTAGATGTTTCAATGTGCCTCGATATTCTTCCTCGGATCCACTGCTGTATAAGATATGTAGCACCTAAGCTCATAAAAACTCTCCAAGTAAACACAGGGCGAGTCATAAAGACTTTCTCATAGGGAAAATGATAATAACTATACTAAATAATATAGGATGTTTTTCTCTTTAGCAGCAAAGATCAGGAGTACTACCATTTAGGAAATTACATTTAAACTGTTTTCTAAGAACACAACACTCAAATGGCTTTCCTAAAATTGGAATTTTTATGTCCCTTTGCCTTATTTTCAACATAAAAGTTTCATACAAATTGCGTTTCAAAGATAGAGGATTTTGCAATTTTTATAATCCCAAAATGTTGATATTGAAAACTAAAACTTAAGAGCTTTTTAAAGATAACAAAAAGTAATAGAAAAAAATTGATGCCAATTCCTACTTCAGTAAAAATAGAAAATTTTATTTGAGTTCCTTTTAATAAATAATAAAAGTTATTATAAATAAAGTAACAGATAAAAACGAAAGTAAATAAGATAGGAGGTTTTTCTTTTTAGCAACCAAGAGCCATTTAAGATTATGAATTTAAACTGTATTAAACAACGCTTTATTAAAATAGCTTGCCTAAATGGAAAGATCTTCATTCTGCTATTTTTAATATAAAAGTTTGATACAAATTGCTTTTCAAAGATAATACCTTCTGCAATTTTTACAATCGCAAAATGTGGATATTAAAAATTAAATTTTTGGAGAATAACAAAAAACAAGTAATTTTTAAAAATTCAAGCCGATTCCTACTTTGGTCAACAAAGAAATATTTTATTTTAGCTACTTTTTACTATACAATTACAAATATTATAAATAACGTAACATGGGCTATGCGTTAAAACAAGTATTTTACAACATATTCTTTTATTTTTAATAAAAAAAACCTAAGGAAAAAGTACAAAAAGGTCTTAAAATGACAATTTGTAAACAACTACAAATTTATAAGCATGAAAATAATATCATAAACGAACAAATACAAATAAAATTAAAAATAAATAAATTATTCAAAATAATACACAAAATTAACCCCAAGACAAAGTTAAAAGACTCCCACAGTGCAGTGAATCCGAAAATAGAAAATAACGGTACACCACATCTTGTGACAACGGAAATTCCATACAGCTTGAAGTCTACTTGCAACCCCACGGGAGTGATGCTCGATAATGGACATGCTATCAATCTTTGAAAGTTAACTCGCATAAATACCAAGAAAGATTCTTGTTATACATAGTACATATAGTGAAAGTGATATATATGAGTGTGAACTAGTAGAAGATATTAAATAGGATATTTTCGATACTTTTGTCTTTTTATAAATACAGCTTACTTCGCGTCACAACTAACTATTTTGTGCCACACCTCCATCTCATAAGAGACATACAACTGTGGTTTGACTGTAAGTACATTCCCACACTTTGCAGCGATACATGCTTTATACTTGCCCCGCGTCATCCAGCCATGAACACTGCGTCATGACGAGATGCCATTACAGATAGAAAGCCTTCTGCTTTGTGAACAAAGACGCGTAAAAGGCAATTCATTGAGTGATATGATGTGAAATACTTAGAGGGTGAATACTTCGCAATAACGTATGAATAGGAGTGGAAATCTTCTCAGCAAAGATCTACACAAATTGATTCCAACTATAAACATCGTTAGTGATGTACAATGCATCCTGCGACTGTACACACGACGCGACGCGAAGTACAATGTTGAACACTAAATTTGGGAAAAACTTGAACCATTTTATAGCAAATCTGTGAATAAAAACTACCTACATGCAAATCAATAAATTAAACTATTTTATAAATTAAAGCAGTTTTTGTAACTATGAGTTATGATATATATATATATATATATATATATATATATATATATATATAAAGAACAAAAGTCAAAATACAAATACAAGAATTATATTTGAATTTACAATATTCAGGAATTGTTTAATATTCCTGATGATGTTTGTACTGTTAGCCAACGAAAAGCTTTGAATTGTAAATTCAAATATAATTCTTGTATTTGTATTTTGACTTTTGTTCTTTATTAATACACAAGAAAACATATTGCGATATTTATATATATATATATATATATATATATATATATATATATATATATATATATATATATTAAAACAACATAGGTTATTCAAATAAAAGAATATTTATTAATTTATACCCAAAGCTTTTCGTTGGCAAACAGTGCCAACATCATCAGGAATAAAAATTACAATAATGTAAGCTATAGGCCTAAAACATGTTGGTACTGCTTACCAACGAAAAACTTTAGATTTAAATTAATAAATATTCTTGTATTTGTATAACCTATGTTGTTTTAAATTAGTAAACAAGAAAATGTATTGTATATATATATATATATATATATATATATATATATTATATTTGAGATTTTAGTCTTATGAGAAAGGTGTCATATTAAACTATAACTAACAATGAAAATACATATTAATATTTACGTTTGGTCTGATGGAATAAAAAACATTGCTGAAACTTTCAATAGACACTACTTTTCGCTTTAAGTTTGCATCTACCAGCACCCACAGTTCCAGCAAGTGGCGCACTCTGGGTTTAATTGGGGGCAAGGGGAAAGGGCCATGTGACTTTGCGAACTTATCCCCGCATATCATTAGCAACGTAAGAAGACACCAAGGTAACCCAGGCTTGAGTTATACGAACGATCCTTCCCTTGAGGCTGCTGTATAAGGATACATCATATATTTCGTGATGAAGAGTACTAACATGCTACGTGTTCCCTGCCTATTTTTATAGGGTGGAACCTGGCAGATAATATGAGTCCTGATAATAATTCCCGGCAGGTAATAATAATAAATCTGAACTTTATCCTATTAAATATATAATAATTCAGCTGGTTTTTAGAACTCACAAAACAATGTAGCCTACTTTGTTGTGATTCAATGAACCATGTCATAATCACCAGTGACACTACTACAAGCTTGCAACTGCAAATTTTTTATTGTATTAGTGTCAGTGATGCTGATGACACTAATGACGTCACTACAGACAGCACTCTTCGTGTGAAACAGAGTTTGCATACCTCAACGTGTCAAAAATTCGACCCTTACCATCTATGCTAACATCGACGTGTCAAATAGACCGATTCATACCATCTATGTCAATATCGACATGTCAGAAATATCTATTCTATCAATTTATGTTTTTATCGACATGTCAAAAACATCGATTTTATCGATCTATGTAACATCATCATGTCAAAAATATTGAATACCATCTAAATTAGGCTTTACATATAATTGCCAATAATAAATATAAATTAACAGATTAAACTCTTAGTGAAAAGCCTAGGAAGCAAGCTATAAAATAAAATAATTAAATGCCCATTTGTTATATATGGCTTACCAAAAATGTGGAGATAGTTTAATATAAGAAAATTCGCATTTTTGGTAATAATATACATATGCATTAGTGATCCCTGTTGGTTGTCTACAACATGCACAAACTCCTCTCACGTCACTACACAGTCTTTCCTCACTTACACAGATGTGTTACTCTTTAATTATTCGCAACAAAGAATCACCTAGTAAATGAAACTAAATTATTACGCAACGTTGCCTAGCAAGGCAAACAGTTTTGTTGTGTTTATAGTTATTTTTAGCTGCATTTACATAGGTTACAACTAGAATAACACAGGCGTGTTTGTGTAACGCGGTGCACAAGTTATCTTCTAACCAATAGCCTCATTACAAATAGGCCTTACAAGTCTGCAGCTTAATGACACTGCCCATTTACATTCTTACAGAACGCTTAATTTAGTCACAGATACAAATGTTTTAAAATATAATATATCACACGTTCCACCGAAAGCGGACATTTCCGGGACGTGATTACTTTTTACGGAGATTCAAACAAGTACTGGAAAGACTCGGTTACTTTTAACCATACAATTTATGTTAAAACTTAAAGGGTATGCATCAAGCAAACTTTGGAGAGATACCAAAAGATTTGAGTTTTATCGCTAACACAGACACATAGCCAATGTTACGCCTTCGTCTTCACTAAACGTATCGCTAAGCGATTTTTACAGTATAAACACTCCCCACATAAAATTCCAGGTCAGAGACTTCCTCGAAGGACATAAATTAAAACAACAGAAGTCGGTGAATTGAAAACTCCCCCTAGGTTGTCGCAGAATGCATAATAAGGGCCGGAACCAATGGACGCGAACGAGCCCCAATCTTAACACTTTAACTGCCGCCATTACTGGGACATCGGGTGTGACGTTAGGGGGAGGATTTCGTTTATGCTTTTGGAACAAAGTAGACAGGTTTGTTTAATAATGAGTGTTTCAAAATAATTTGTTTATCGTCGCTGGATTCAAAATAAAATACGATGGTTCTGATTTTAGTGATGAAAATGTATTCTAATTCATAATAAAAGTTTATACTATTTATAAAATTTTAATACATAAGAACCTCTTAACCACAAAAACCTTTTATGCAAGTCCTTATGTACATTTCGATTGCAAAGCTATCATCTTCAGACGGAATTATTACAAGAAATATTTCACAAAGCTCTAAGTATCTCTAACTTTTGTTTCAACCTTTTTTATACATTCTATCATATTGTTTTTCCTAACTGTATAATCTACTGTGGTTGATGCATTCTGATCTTAGGGTTACTGGTTTTGTTTTTATAGATTTTTTTTTATTAAATTGTATAAATACGTTTACATATATTAAACACCCGCGTATTTCAAAAAGATACTTTCACATCAGATCAACTTATAAAGATGCGTGTTAAATAGAACTGTCGATATATGTAAATATTACTGTATGCTCTGAAAGTATCCCTTCGCAAGGTTTATCAAACAGTATTATTCCTCCTTATTATTAGGTAAATAGTCATAAATATAATTATTTTACGTAACTCAATGCGGGTCGTTTGGTGACTGAATATTACACGAATTCGATATTTTCGCCTTAATATTTACCACGTCACTATCAAGGAAGAATATTTTCGCTAATCGCGATATATCTTGCAGCGCTACACTTGTCAAAACTGCGAACTAATGGAATGCATTTATCAAACCGGCAGTTTCACGATCATATAAATCCAACCAACCGTCAATGCGTGTACCTCGCAAATACACGGTAGGGTGTTGCACAATCTAGGGTGAAACATTTACCCACCCCACTCTCCCGATGTATGCTACTCAATCTTCCCCGCTTTCCATAAAATGTATTCCGTGAAGTATATTTCTCTTTCAAGAAAACAAACCTTTGGAAATAATGAAGATGTGCAGTTTTGCAAGAATAATATTATGTTTTATAATTACTGTACCCTACGCGCCAAAATAAACAGTGGTTAGATATTATTTCATTGTCATAGCTTTACAAACGCATACAAGTAAAAAGGAGCTAGATCTGTAAGACTCGGGTAAAAAAATGTTCTATATGGCCTAGATTTAATTTGAGGGAACTAGATTTAGTTTTGCGTCACTTTGGTGGAGGTATTGTTTCATGCTCCACGCATCCTTATTTTCCCCTGTAGTTGAACTACTCCTTCATCATCCCCCAGACGTAGACGTCATATGTAAGATTAAGGGGGGGGGGTGGTAATGGGCCGAGGTTTGTTGCAAGGGAGATGAGGTATTTACCTAAGGTTTCTTGTAAGAGACCAATGTTGTCTAAGGCAGTGTAACTTATTACTTCATTTTGCTTGAATTATTGTGATCGAAAAGGTAGGTTTCGGGCACAAAAACATCTCCTTAGGTCTATAAAACAACATGAATGACAAAATCTGAGATAAAATATTCAACAGCTGATTTAGATTAATGGTGTTTATTTTGGTGATATGGTTTTTTACACGTACATTCTACAGCCCATACCTCTCACATATTGTAAAACACATCTAATAGCACACATTTCCAAAAAGCAATAAATAAATTTAAAAAATTATAATAAAGTTAGAACATACCACACAGACGGCACCGCCAGCGTACGGTTGCCTCATAAAGTCACCCTATACTAAGTATATTATATCGTTGCTTATAAAAGCCTAATACTAACCAATCAGGAAAAAATGAAGTAAAATAAATATTAATCAAAACTCCGGTTTTACACCAAATAAGTTATATAATAATAGTATTGGCTAGTGACATGTTGTAAGGAAGGAACGATATTCAACGGGGGTAATGTGGCTTCTTTCTCCCAATATTACACCAGGCTTATCCCTAGGTACTCATTTCACAGGCTGAGTCAACTTAAAGGCCTGAAAATGCACGAGAAAATTCTTTGGCGCTATTGCGAATTGAACTCCGAACTTTTAGTTTTGAAGTCGATCGTTCAACCCCCTTTAACACGCAGCCACCAAACACAAACATAATTAATTTTATTCTATTATTTTTTGAGCGAAGATAAATTAAATATTTTAATAATTAGTGAAAAGGTAAAGACATTACTTAAAATATAAAACTTTTAAATTCTTTAACTTATTGCACAACAGAAATATTACGTCTTGTATTAAAAAAGTTAAAAACATAACTCAAACTTTATTTCTACTTACTCCATTTGCGTGACCTGAATAACTAACAGTGACATTCAAGAGTCATAATTAAATGTCGAGTGAATAAAAGCGCTAAAATATTCCTTTTGCTGCAAGGGTAATGAAAGGATGTGACTTTTGACTCAGGTATAATGTTTTCAGAAATTCAACAAAACCTTTTCATATCTCCGTTCAGTCTATGAGCTGAACTTATTCAAAGTATAAGTGCTTTTCTCTATATTTATAAATATAGTGGACATCTGCAATGAATTTACTAACTTTGTAAAAAAATATAAGTAGAAGAGCCTAAACGGATAACTGACATAAAATACGAATTAAAAAAAAACGTAAAATATGAGAGAGGAAACGCAAAATATTTGAATAGCAGAGAGTAACAAAACAGACAACTGCATGGGGCACAATAGGGACTAATTTTTAGTGAGTTTTTAAGAAAGGTTTTTCGTAAGAAGACGGGGAAAATAGAAACAATTTGTCCCGAATGTGTGTTTTACATATTCTTGTATGGCTTCCTTCTTCACACTGGATGCTTGTGTTTTACATATTCTTGTATGGATTCCTTCTTCACACTGGATGCTTGTGTTTTACATATTCTTGTATGGCTTCCTTCTTCACACTGGATGCTTGGAAGACAACATTTTGTAAGTAAGAGAACAAATCCAAGACTTCATGTAAGCGATTCGCTGCAAGCCATGATACCTCAAGGCATCTTTTTTCTCTTTGTGGAAACTAAACAGTACTGGATAGTTGCTAGACATCTTTCCATAATGTCGTTACCGAACAGAAAACTATCATAACCCAAACTCTCGTTTCTTCTTTTCCCTTTGTTATCTTACAGAAGTTAAAGTTCTCCCAGCATGCGTTTGTAGCTGTTGAAACCTTTTGTGTGTTAATATTGCTGATAAAACATAAACACGCTGGTTTGTGTTTAACTATACACACGCGAGACATTATGTAATTCTTCACCTTAGGGTATTTCTTCACTGCCATAATTCAATTACTTATAACTCAATAATTTCCCCCAAGCTTGATTTTAAAAAATATAAAGTACCTATTGCTTCACTAATTACTTGGAATACTTTACTGTGGTTTATTATTATTAAATTATACACAAAACCTCTATAACTATTACTTATACCTCCATATTTTATGGCAATATATAGCCGAGGAGTTGAAACTTTCGAGTATATTTGATGAAAACCAACATCTAAATAACTAGTTTACGGACCATTAAAGTACCGGACCTCACTAACCATAAGTTAGGAATATACCTTTACAAAAGGCTGAGTAGTAAACATATATATATATATATATATATATATATATATATATATATATATATATATTATATAAACGTATAGTATAAACGTGTATATATATATATATATATATATATATATATATATATATATATATATATTAGTAATAACATCTAAACAACTAGTTTACGGACCACTGAGGTAAATAACATTGTTAATCATATCTAAATCTTGTTGCTGTTTATGACGGTTGTTA
The DNA here is from genome assembly GCA_036971475.1 of Prosapia bicincta. Lineage (NCBI taxonomy): Eukaryota > Metazoa > Arthropoda > Insecta > Hemiptera > Cercopidae > Prosapia > Prosapia bicincta. The sequence continues at coordinate 61,472,184 of JBAIZL010000007.1, read as the reverse complement.
ATTATTTATTACACTTTGCTATTACTTGCGATCAGACTTTTTCGTCTTCAAGACAAAAACTTTTCCTCCAAGTGTAAGTTAAACCATTTAACAACTTTAGTTAACAAAAAGTCTGGTCGCCAGTAATATCAAAGTGTAATAAGTAATTAACCATATATTAGGAATATACCTTCACATGAAGCCGTGGGGTAAAAGTGTAACATACTTTATCCTGTCGTAGTTTAGGCCTCATCTACTCGTATATGAACGTCAATAATTTTCTCCTAACAAATGTAAAAAGATGTCTACGAACTTGAACGAGTTTTATCTCGATTCCTATTCTTTAGAAACAAGATTAAATGATGTGAATAAAGTTTACTCCACTCTAAACGACGACTGTATGGTGTCGATAGTAGTGACTTGCTTTAAGAATTTAAAACTCCTGGCAGTCTATTAGGAAATCTCTTGACATTGTCGAATAAATGGGTTTTATAATGAACTGAATCCAACGTTAATGGAACAAATGGAACTAGAGAAGAGTTTAAACATTTCCGAGAGGTACAAACATTTTATATTAAAGTGAACACCTCATTTCAGTATTTATAAAGTAAAATATATTTTAAAAAAATAAAGATCTACGATTTGATTTTGTTATTATTTTAAATTTTCTGATTCGGAACAAATTTCTGATCTTTAAATATATCATTATGTTTCCTGCAAAGCGCCATACTCTGCCAAAACCCTGATTATATGCCCTACTAATATCTGTAGGCGTTAATCTTACTGAGTGTGACTAGGGACAAACTTTTACCCCTATATGAATCTAATCTACAGTAGTAAATCACGTAACAGTGATGTTAAACAATGGAAGAAATGATCGCGGAGTCTCTAGTATCGTTTGATAATGTAGACATTTAATAAAGGCTAGGCGGAACCAGCTCGAGGCTAGTTTCCAATAAAGCGCGATCTATCTGATTACAAACGTTATTGAAAAGAAATAGCAACATTTCATTCCGATCTTCACGAAACAAGAGAAATTCTTACAAAATCTATTGTTATTGAAAAAGAATTTTGAATTAACTGCACGTGCAAGTCTATAATATATTTCCTTCCATAAGAATATATATTTTTAAATAGTAAGTTTATAATAATTTTTATAAAAGGAAACCCCTTTAATGTCTCCCCTGTAATGTACATGTTTTAACTAATATAAAATATTATATAATACTAAGCCTTACCTTAGGTTTAAATACATAAAAATACATGGAGGTTAAATCAAATTATTCAAGTCTCCTCATATTGTTGTAATATAAACTAGTTATGTAAATATATATAAGTGGCTATTATAAAACTCCTTTAATCTTTTGTCGTCATAAATCCGTTTACTTTGCTGAGATAATGAATTACTGTATCGTGCATTCCTACTGCAATATTCCACCCATAAGTTCTTATTTCTACAGAAAATTTAAAAACACTCTCCTAAAGAAAGATTTTTCTAACTTTATTTTTTATTATTACCCATTTTTTAACTAAAATATATCTTATATTTTTTTCCATATAAAATAGTTGTATCTATAGGAAAATATTTCTGATGCTTCAAACAAGATATTTTCAGTTCGGATAATTAAGCGAAAAAACTTCATAAATATTGTACTGCTAACTAAACTGGAATGGAATACCGTTAAAGCTTCAAGTTGTTAATAACTCAAATGCACTTAATTTATTTTTTCCGGTTACTAATATAAGTTGATTCGATTATCACTTAATCCAATGTTTGTCTACGTCAAATATAATCTGTGCGTGATATTACTTGAGTGTTATTCTTTTTCCCGTTATTTATCAAATGTTTATGTTACGAGATGTATACAGTTAGCGGTCGTAGCTTGTATGAGCTATCAGGTGTTACACTCACTTCCAGTAATAGGTATGAGTTACTTTTATAGCTCTTCATCCATAAAGCTCATACATAGCGAGACTATTTTTCTGTTGCATTTAATTGCTTGTAACAGGAGTTCTCAATCTTTTTCAAAGACTATTCGCATTAGTGAAACTTTCGCGGGCCCACTTGTAGTTAAAGGGGGGGGGGCGATTAAATTAAAAACACTTTTTACATCAAATGTACAATATACTCGTATTTGAAAATATATTTGAAACGCATTTTAACAAACTATAGAGAAGGATGAGCTTGCTTCTTTTTACATAGTTCCTCAATTTTCGGCCCAAGTTTAGTTAAGTACAACCGTAAATCGTCTATACAATTAGTTTGTTTCTGTGCTAACTTTTAATATAGGTTAGGCTCGAAATCTCCCTTTTCATAGGTATGTTGTGAAAACCAAATAAGAATCTTGGCAGCAGTATTTTAAAGTTCTTAGTACTTCTTTCCATAACCGATCTAAAAATCTAACAACGTAGCACTGAAATATTTTCTTTAAGGTCAGACCACGTGATAACTCAATCAGTTGTTCCTTCTGGAATGTTATCAGGTTGCTCAAATTTCATTAGCATCAAACGAAATGGGATCACGGATCCAGTACAACATTTTGTCTGCGGGTGGGAAGTATTCTCTTATATTGGTCTTCAATGTTGGTTCCATAACTCGACCATACAAGTATCCAATTAGATTCCTTTATTAAATTATAAACTTGCTTTATTACAAAACAGAAATAAATAAAAATGGTTTAATTTTGCACTAACATGTCCCTCATACCCCCAAGGAATACGCGTACTACAGTTTGAGAATCCCTGGTTTATAATTTTAAGGCGAAAAGCTGATATGTCTGTTACTGCGTCTGGCGTTAATTACGTAGTGTGGATATATACAGAGACATAATTACTCTTAGGAGAGAATAAAGGGGAGGATATAATGTCATCGTGTATGAATGGTTACTTGCAGTGAACCCACACGCTAAAGGGAGTTGTCTACTCGTGGCGAGGCATTGCAAAGGGACTGATACTAGGGGGAGGGAGAGGCATTGCATCGCGTAAGAATGGTTACTTGCAGTGAACCCACACGCTAAAGGGAGTTGTCTACTCGTGGCGAGGCATTGCAAAGGGACTGATACTAGGGGGAGGGAGAGGCATTGCATCGCGTAAGAATGGTTACTTGCAGTGAACCCACACGCTAAAGGGAGTTGTCTACTCGTGGCGAGGCATTGCAAAGGGACTGATACTAGGGGGAAGGAGAGCCATTGCATCGCGTAAGAATGGTTACTTGCAGTGAACCCACACGCTAAAGGGAGTTGTCTACTCGTGGCGAGGCATTGCAAAGGGACTGATACTAGGGGGAGGGAGAGCCATTGCATCGCGTAAGAATGGTTACTTGCAGTGAACCCACACGCTAAAGGGAGTTGTCTACTCGTGGCGAGGCATTGCAAAGGGACTGATACTAGGGGGAGGGAGAGGCATTGCATCGCGTAAGAATGGTTACTTGCAGTGAACCCACACGCTAAAGGGAGTTGTCTACTCGTGGCGAGGCATTGCAAAGGGACTGATACTAGGGGGAGGGAGAGCCATTGCATCGCGTAAGAATGGTTACTTGCAGTGAACCCACACGCTAAAGGGAGTTGTCTACTCGTGGCGAGGCATTGCAAAAGGACTGATACTAGGGGGAGGGAGAGGCATTGCATCGCGTAAGAATGGTTACTTGCAGTGAACCCACACGCTAAAGGGAGTTGTCTACTCGTGGCGAGGCATTGCAAAGGGACTGATACTAGGGGGAGGGAGAGGCATTGCATCGCGTAAGAATGGTTACTTGCAGTGAACCCACACGCTAAAGGGAGTTGTCTACTCGTGGCGAGGCATTGCAAAGAGACTGATACTAGGGGGAGGGAGAGCCATTGCATCGCGTAAGAATGGTTACTTGCAGTGAACCCACACGCTAAAGGGAGTTGTCTACTCGTGGCGAGGCATTGCAAAGGGACTGATACTAGGGGGAGGGAGAGGCATTGCATCGCGTAAGAATGGTTACTTGCAGTGAACCCACACGCTAAAGGGAGTTGTCTACTCGTGGCGAGGCATTTCAAAGGGACTGATACTAGGGGGAGGGAGAGGCATTGCATCGCGTAAGAATGGTTACTTGCAGTGAACCCACACGCTAAAGGGAGTTGTCTACTCGTGGCGAGGCATTTCAAAGGGACTGATACTAGGGGGAGGGAGAGGCATTGCATCGCGTAAGAATGGTTACTTGCAGTGAACCCACACGCTAAAGGGAGTTGTCTACTCGTGGCGAGGCATTGCAAATGGACTGATACTAGGGGGAGGGAGAGGCATTGCATCACGTAAGAATGGTTACTTGCAGTGAACCCACACGCTAAAGGGAGTTGTCTACTCGTGGCGAGGCATTGCAAAGGGACTGATACTAGGGGGAGGGAGAGGCATTGCATCGCGTAAGAACAATCAATTAATTTTATTAGTAGAGTTTTCTCAAACGGAGTGAATGAACGTGACTACCAACAATTATTTCTCTAATACAGGCTGATAAAGTAGTCAAATTCAGAGAAACGACATTTAGGTGGATCTACTTTTAAACTATAATCACTGCAAACACAGAATTTTTTTTTTATTTTGTCAATTTGTATTACTACTTAATCTCTTAATTTTAGATCTGGAAACCTCTTTTGTTCTACAACGACACACAATTTGATGTTTCTTTTTGAGAAAACGGTACATAACACATTGCTTATAGGAGTGAAATGATAATTACATTAAACAGGAGGAGAAAAACAGTTCTCCATTTCTAAACGTATATAGTATGTAAATTCTACTGCTAGGATAGGGTTAAACATTGCGGTCCTGGATTTGTTTTCACTCGTTAGTTCACTCTCGCACAGGCCCTCTGTTGTCAAGGGAACACAGTACCTCGTAAATGAGTTGCCGAAGCTCCTAACAGCCTTTGCTTCCAGACAAATCTGATGTACACAGCCAAGTCAGCTGTACAACTGTTACTTCACTTCTCGCTTGGTATTTACGTGCTTCACACACTTTATCCAAGCACAAACCCTCGTGCACGGAGCGTCATTGCACGGTTTCACAACCAGAGGGATTGTTAGTATAAGTCCCAACAGCTATCCATGAACAAGTAATTATAAACAGTCGAGTTGTTATGAATATTTAACTTGTTACGAACACTAGATTAGTTACAAACTATGAACACTCAACTTGGTATGAAGTTGAAAATAAATAAATAAATGAATATATATATATATATATATATATATATATATATATATATATATATATATATATATATATATATATATTCTTGATATTTAACATTATCCATTGTTTTTCCGTTGCACTGACTTTATGAAGTTAATATATTACTGTGTGAGTAATTTTATCCACCATTAAGTGCAATAATTTTACCTTGAGTGATGAGGCACCTTTCGGTCGTTGACCATTGTCGAATCACTGATTTTTCTCTGCTGTGGATGCTACGTCCGTGAAGCCGGTGTTTGTTGATGTAACGCGCACTTTTTCTTGATCTGAATGTATGATATTTTTGTATAGTATGTCTTCTGTATATGTTGTTTGCAGATTCATCAAGTTGTTGTGTAGGTTTTTATAAATGTGGTATTTTTCCAGTGAGTTTAGTTCTATTGGGTTGTTATTTATTTCCAGTATGGTTAGGTTATTTTCGCAATTTGTTATTTCGTGTTTATGGGATATTAGGTGTGCTGCAACATTTGATACTTTAGAATTTTTGTTTTTGAATGCTCTATAATGTTCTTCAAATCTTATTTTAAATGTTCTGGTTGTTTTTCCTATGTAAAAAGCGTTACAGTTGTTGCATGTGATTTTGTAAATTCCTGATAGGTTATGTTTTTCTGAATTTGTTATGTGGTTTGTGTTATTAAGATATTTTATTATTTTGTTGTTTGGTTTGTAAGTTGGAGTGTAGTATTCTTTGTTGTATATATTTGTTATTTTTTCTATTTTGTTATTGGTGTATTTATATTTTAGGTAGATTTTTTTATTTTTATTATTTTCGTGTTCCGGTTGTAGTGTTGTGTTGAGGTTAGGTTTTTTTGTGAATTTATTGTATATATTTTTTATAAGGTGTTTGTTGTATCCATTTTCTATTGCTATTTTTGTAATGTTATCTAATTCTTCATTTAATTTTTGTTTGTTATCCTGTGTGTATTTTATTGCTTTATTTATCATGTTACTGTAAGTGTTAATTTTGTGTGTCCAGGGGTGGTTAGATTTGTAGTGTATTGTGGTGTTGTTGGAAGTAGGTTTCCTGTATACAGTAGTTTCTATTTTATTATCGTTTATATTTAAAGTAATGTCGAGGAAGTTGATTGTTCTATTTGTTTCTGTTTCAACGGTAAATTGTATGTTTTCGTTGTATGTATTTAGTTTGTTTAATATTATGACGTGTTCGTTGTGAATGGTAGGTTGGTATATTACAAGTATATCGTCTACATATCTTGTCCATAGTGAGATATTGTGTGTGTATATAAAATATCTTAATAACACAAACCACATAACAAATTCAGAAAAACATAACCTATCAGGAATTTACAAAATCACATGCAACAACTGTAACGCTTTTTACATAGGAAAAACAACCAGAACATTTAAAATAAGATTTGAAGAACATTATAGAGCATTCAAAAAAAAAAATTCTAAAGTATCAAATGTTGCAGCACACCTAATATCCCATAAACACGAAATAACAAATTGCGAAAATAACCTAACCATACTGGAAATAAATAACAACCCAATAGAACTAAACTCACTGGAAAAATACCACATTTATAAAAACCTACACAACAACTTGATGAATCTGCAAACAACATATACAGAAGACATACTATACAAAAATATCATACATTCAGATCAAGAAAAAGTGCGCGTTACATCAACAAACACCGGCTTCACGGACGTAGCATCCACAGCAGAGAAAAATCAGTGATTCGACAATGGTCAACGACCGAAAGGTGCCTCATCACTCAAGGTAAAATTATTGCACTTAATGGTGGATAAAATTACTCACACAGTAATATATTAACTTCATATATATATATATATATATATATATATATATATATATATATATATATATATATATATGTATATATATATATATATATATATATATATATATACATAGGACGTATTTCTTGCACAAACACCTGATAAGCAGGATTATTCCGAATACTGTAATATATTCAATTAAACAAACATACAAAGAATAAATCTATTGTTTGTTAGGTTAAATAATCTACTGTATTTGTATTATTCTCTCTCTCTCTCACTCTCTTTCTCTCTTTCTCTCTCCCTCTCTCTCTCTCTCTCTCTCTCTATGTTTCTCACTCTCACTCTATCTATTACAATATACACACATACAAATACAAACACACACACACACACAACCACACGCACACTTTTAAAGAGGTGTATGAACAGCTTTCTCAACTATCGCCTCACGAGATTTGGAAAATAAAGTAAAACTAATAGAGGTAAATAGAACAATAAAGTAACACTAATGCACGTAAATAGAATAATAAAGTAACACTAATACAGGTAAATAGAACCATAAAGTAACACTAATGCACGTAAATAGAACAATAAAGTAACACTAATGCACGTAAATAGAACCATAAAGTAACACTAATGCACGTAAATGGAACAATAAAGTAACACTAATACAGGTAAATAGAACAATAAAGTAACACTAATGCACGTAAATAGAACAATAAAGTAACACTAATGCACGTAAATAGAACCATAAAGTAACACTAATTCACGTAAATAGAACAATAAAGTAACACTAATACAGGTAAATAGAACAATAAAGTAACACTAATACAGGTAAATAGAACAATAAAGTAACACTAATACAGGTAAATAGAACAATAAAGTAACACTAATACAGGTAAATAGAACCATAAAGTAACACTAATGCACGTAAATAGAACAATAAAGTAACACTAATGCACGTAAATAGAACCATAAAGTAACACTAATGCACGTAAATAGAACAATAAAGTAACACTAATGCACGTAAATAGAACCATAAAGTAACACTAATGCACGTAAATAGAACAATAAAGTAACACTAATACAGGTAAATAGAACAATAAAGTAACACTAATACAGGTAAATAGAACAATAAAGTAATACTAATACAGGTAGCTAGAACAATAAAATAAAGTGTAAGCGATGATAATATATTTAAAAATGTGCTTTAAATTATTAGTAAATATATTATTCGGTGTAAAATATCTTTATAAAAGTAGAAAATGGTAAGAACATACCTCAGTAATGGAATATACAACGGAAATAAATATAGTTATTCTGTCGTAATTAAAACCAATGTAAAAGTGGAAACATCTTCATCAACTTTGGCCAACTCAAACTAATTCATTAAAATCTCATTCATATTAAATTTAAGAGTCGTTCTAGCATTTCCCTTTGGAAAATATGTCAAGCATAAAAATGTATCAAATGGAAAATGATAATAATATTCAAATTAAAGTTATAGACGCATCTTATGAAAGGAAATATATGTTCCTAGACTTTATCAGTATAGTAGAAGCTATTTTCTAATTAAATTATATTTTTATATCACAAATTTACTAAGATTTTATATCTATGTAATTAGGAAATTAGTTGCAGTTTCCCTTGAAAGGAAGTTTATTTCTCTCCTATAGCGAAATCCTTTACTCTGCTTTTTACCAAATTAAGAACAGTTACACATAATTTAAATAGCCTTCTTCATTTTCACTACTAAATGCCACACAAACTACCCACAACCCCCACAAACTACACACAACCTCCCATAAACTACACACCACCCACACCAAACTACACACAACCTCCCACAAACTACACACAACCCCCACAAACTACACACAACCCCTACAAACTACACACAACCCCCACAAACTACATAGAACCTCCCATAAACTACACACCACCCACACCAAACTACACACAACCTCCCACAAACTACACCCAACCCCCACAAACTACATATAACCCCCCATAAACTACACACCACCCACACCAAACTACACATAACCTCCCATAAACTACACACCACCCACACCAAACTACACACAACCTCCCACAAACTACACACAACCCCCACAAACTACACACAAACCCCACAAACTACACCCCCAAACTACACACAACCCCCACAAACTACACACAACCTCCCACAAACTACACACAACCCCCACAAACTACACACAACCTCCCATAAACTACACACCACCCACACCAACCTACACACAACCTCCCACAAACTACACACAACCTCCCATAAACTACACACCACCCACACCAAACTACACACAGCCTCCGACAAACTACACACAACCCCCACAAACTATACACAACAACCACAAACTACACACAACCCCCACAAACTACACACAACCCCCACAAAATACACACAACCTCCCATAAACTACACCCCACCCACACCAAACTACACACAACCTCCCACAAACTACACACAACTCCATACCTATGTCACATGGCTTAGTAAATTTACCACTAAAATAATTTTCTATATAGGGGGCTCTATTGTCATTTCTGATCAACAAAAAGTATTTCTAATTAACTGCTATTACGTCATTTTACTTTCTTGTCTTTACTGTATTTTGCAATTAGTACCCAACGCTTAGGTTTAAATATTATTTTAAAAAAACCGAATTTTTTGTTTCCTGTCAAATGAAGCAAAATTGTCACTCTGTCAACAAACCTATCAATATTCTACACATTTTTAGTGGGTCTAATCTTGAAAAGGTTCAGAATTGTGAAAGAGGAAATTACCTTTTGATTCCTTTCTTAAGATGATAGGACTTCTTCATGTGCAAGGGCTCAGTAATGTAGATAGTTTATTTACAAATACGGTCACAGTGAATTTTTTTAACTAGAAAAAATATATAAAATATTCGATGAAATATCCCAAGGATTATATGGCTCGAAAAATATTGATAAAATAGAAAAGAAGCATAAATAAAAATAGATAAATAATTCTATAAGGAAAAAAATACATGAATAAATTATCAGTAATAGAGAATGTTGCAGGGATAAACTGGTAGCTCACTGAACACAATATTAAACAAACAGATCACTTATAAAAATATTCAGTCATTCATAACAAAACTCAATATCCAAATATGACGCAGATTTAATTGACAGCTAAACAAACATTAGAGCTAAACAAAGCGTTGGAGAACACAGAATCCTTTTATAGAGAGGTATCATGGTAAACAGTATTTACGTTATTTTATAAATTCAAATCGAAACCCTTTTGTAGACTTCTTTTAATTCTAGGAAGAGCAAAAGAAAAATATGATAAAATAGCCAATATATAAATAATTTTGTTTTGACAAATATATTTAGATTTTGAAAATTCAAGAAAAGTTAATATACAAATAAACCATGACTCAAATGATATTGGTTAAAACATAGTCTTCAATATAGAGAATTACCTGCAATGACTAGCATTGTCGAATTCTTAGTTGTTGACATGTTTCGGATACCTCATCTAATAAAACAATACATATACATAATCTCAAATAGTTTTAAAATTTTTGCAACTAATTATGGTTATCTTTTCAAGGGTTTAAGTAAACTATAAGTCAATTTAAACTAACTGCAGAATCTATTATTTACTACTAACAATCGCACATTTAACATTTATAAAAACACCCAAACGCTAATTTATTCATGGGTTTATCTATAACTACTGAATAAGCTAATAATCTATGAACACATACCCCCCACCCTAAACTGTCACTCTAACCCTTTTACTCTCTTCATTACACTGAATACGCTGATTTCCCATACGCTTGGCAAAAACCATATATTGACTTGCCGCTTCTAGCAATTTATTTTAATTTTTAGTCGCTTAACTCTTAAAAAGTTCTAGATTTTACGATAGTGGTGTGGCTAAATCGCCCATATTTGAGAACTTGTTAAGCATTGTGCATACAACACAGAAGGACTCTCTCTCTCTCTCTCTCTCTCTCTATATATATATATATATATATATATATATATATATATATATATATATATATAACAAATTTAGCAGAAGATCTACGGCACCTTATATATACAACTTCTGTAAGGTTTTATATTGCTCTTGGGGTTGCGTTACGTCTCCGTTTCTACGTTACAAAATTAGTGAGTAGCCAGGCTAAATAGAAAGATTTATCTGTTTCATTACCAAAGCAGCCAAGCCACTAAGTCACACTTTGCTGCGATGTGCCTAATACAGACGAATGGAGGCGCTTCAGTGCTTCCTTGATTTACTGATTTATCACTGTTAGGAACGAATTCATGTCTTTGCTCGTTCCTAGATTAGTGTTTATGCTGGAAACACATTTAATTACTTCCGTCAGCTAAACACTTCTTGTATATGCTGGGGATGTTAAATGTTTAAGATATAGATAAAACCCTTTGGATATATATGTTTTCTTGCAATTATTATCAGTCTAAATAATATTATCATTATTGTTTTGTAGTTATGAAAATGTAATAAAATAAAACGGTTATAGTTTTTAGAATGTTTTACAAATATCAATTTTTTTTTTAATTTAAAAAAGAATAAATTAAATTAAATATAAATGCCTAAAGACACAAGCGATTCTCTATCCGCCATCTTATACGTCACTATCCATTGGTTAAAGAATATTGTCTAACGCCCTTTTTACACTCACAGATTACACATTTATTAACATAATTAGCGAGAGGTTCGCAATTCTTTAACGTCATTAAACATTCATTTCTACTGCGTACCTTGTAGTGAAGGTATACAATTAGTTATTTTATTAGGGTTGCCATCCGTAACATGAAACAAAACATATTTCATAGCAACTAAGAGCAACTGTTGTGTATTTTCTTATTAAATAATGCCCCCTATTCCCAAATAGTTTTTAATCAGTTAAATCTTGTACATTTCAGAAATCAAGGCACCATCTTCAGGGGAATCTGTTACCATAATGCAAGAACTAATGTCTCCGAAGAAAATATTTTAGCAATCGAAATGACTTTAGGATTTAGGTCATTAAAACTGTTTTTGTAGTTGAGATAAATTATTCATTTATCACAACTTATTTCAGTGTGATATTTTTCAGTAGCGTTTAGGGACCTGCTGTCTGGTAATTTTAACAGCTTCCGGTGTTGATAGTTTACCGTTCATTCTTTATATTTTCAGCTGTTACAAATGTAACAATGATTTTATTTTGACAAATCCATCATGTGTAATGTATTGTGAATAGCCTGTACAGGGGTCCGGCAGCGGAGGCGATCTCATTTAATAAACGTGGAATCGACACAACTAGCTCCGTTATGTCATGAAACAACGAGAAAATATTAAACAATCGCCGGCGGACGGATTAATATCGTTTATGGGTTCCATCAATCAACTCGAAAACGAGCAATAGAGTTTGATTTATAGTAACAATGCCAGCATTGTCACGTTACCAAAGCGTCAATAAAATGTTCTCATTAGTTGGGGAAGCCATTCCAACTGGAATGGATTTACCCGCAAGGATATCCCGCGTCTGTTTGTAGTTGTGTTAAAATAAAGTAAATTGTGTTTGTATTACGTCATGAAATTACTTTAGTTAAAAGTGATTTTCCTACAGCTTTAGAATTATTTAATTTCTCATCCACAATTTTTTCGCCATTGTTAATTTATTTGCTTTAATTTTAAATGAAAAATTAGAAATGTATAACTGTGAAATAAATTGTAAAATGGATGATAAGGTAACATTTAGTGCATACTCAGGTCTTTCCATTACGTAGCTATAGCTTTCCATTCCGTAGCTATAGCTTTCCATTCCGTAGCTACAGCTTTCCATTCCGTAGCTATAGGTTTCCATTCCGTAGCTATAGCTTTCCATTCCGTAGCTATAGTTTTTATTCCGTACCTATAGCTTTCTATTCCGTAGCTATAGGTTTCCATTCCGTAGCCATAGCTTTCCATTCCGTAGCTATACTTTTCTATTCCGTAGCTATAGGTTTCTATTCCGTAGCTATAGGTTTCCATTCCGTAGCTATAGCTTTCTATTCCGTAGCTATAGGTTTCCATTCCGTAGCCATAGCTTTCCATTCCGTAGCTATACCTTTCTATTCCGTAGCTATAGCTTTCCAGATGTTAAATTATTGTTTTGTAAAGAATTGTAAAACGTATCAATTTAAATCAATAAAACTTTCATTTCCCAAACAATAATACAACAATAAGCCTTCAACAATATGTAGAAACCCAATATTATAGAAGTGCATTAAAACCGCCAAAAATACGGAGAGTGGAAGTAATACGAAAGAGAAAAGGACATTAAAAAAAACTATTAAAAAAGCTTACGTGTAATAATCTCATATAAAATCGTAAAGTGTGGTGATGCTTACCTTAAAGAAGGTTAGATTTTAAAAGAGATCTGTATTTGTGTGTGTGTGTGTTTTTTTGTCTGTATGTGTGAGTGTTTGTGTGTGTGTGTGTGTGTGTGTGTGTGTGTGTGTTTGTTTGTGAGTGTGTGTTGTGTGTGTGTGTATGTGTGTGTGTGTGTGTGTGTGTGTGTGTATTTGTGTGTGTGTGTGAGTGTGTGTGTATGGGAGTGTGTTTGTGAGTATGTTTATGTGTGTGTCAGTAGTTGTGAGTGTGTGTATGTGTGTGTGTGTGTGTGTGTGTGTATTTGTGAGTGTGTTTGTGAGTGTGAGAGTATGTGTGTGTGTGTGTGTGTGTGTGTATTTGTGAGTGTGTTTGTGAGTGTGAGATTATGTGTGTGTGTGTGAGTGTGTGTTTGTGTGCGTTTGTGTGTGTGTGTGTGTGTGTATGTGTGTATGTAAATGTGTAAGAATCATGCACTCAATTATGTTAAGATTTCATTTGGGTAAAGTTATAGACAATTTACAGAGATTAATAATGATGTATTTAAAAAATGCTTACATTCATTAGTTTTACATTTATTAACAAAATAGGACTTACATTGTCGTCCACAATGTTTGGACTTTATGATACCATTGTACTTTAATACTTCAGAATTACTCTCAATACACCCTACGCTTTCTTGTAGCCTATAATTGCACTATACGACCTCAATCAAAGTTTAATCCGTAAAATAATTAAACAGAGGTATAACACAGCCTCGTTTGCTCTGGCTACAAAATGTCAGTAAAATTTGCTGCAACAGTTTGCTTAGAAAAAAAGAAACAACTGTCAGCTGACGTCCGTCTAGTTCGCAAAATTGCATTTGCTGTGATAAAATGACGAGAAATTACTAAACAATTGTCGTCGGACGGGTTAAAAATGGTTATTGATTCCATCAATCAAATCGAAAACAAGCCATAAAGTTTGATTTCTAGCAACAAGGCTGGGCTTCATAATGTAACCGAAGTGTCTAACAAAATATTTTAAATTATAACCCTGAAGGGGGGGGATGATACACAAAGCATATTGTGTGTTTGCAGTGTGGTTTTGCAATGTGATAGATTTAGAAGATTATTGTATATTTTGTTGTCCTTCAATATATATTTTAAATTATTTAGGTTTATTTAAGGAGCTAAAAACAAATTATTACCTTAAATTATCACAAATTATATTAAAATGTAAAACGTAGAAAATAAAATGAAAGTCTCTAAAAACCTCTAAATACATTTCCCATGTGTGGATTAGGAACGAAATTGTATTCCATACATTCAAAGGTTTTTGTATTGAAATAGGTATATAATTAAGTAAGCAATATTATAACAAAGTCTAGAGGAATATAAGGACAACGAAAAGACTACATGCAACGTTAAAAACAAATAAAAACTAAATTACAAAAAAACTGCTATTAATACAGATGCCTATACTGGGATGTATACACAGAAATTATAAAATATGACATAAATCAATAAAAACCAAACAGAAATATTTAGATGCCAACAAAGAGCAATGGTCGTGGCCAAGTGTGCTATGGCCTAGGACTATACTGCTCAAAGGACACAATTCCTGAAGGTCTTCCTTGAACATTATATATTAAAAATTATGATTCGCAGATGTACAGGATATATCTTTGTATATGATATTCAAAAGGTATAAGGATTATTAAAATTTGTCATTAATTTAAAAAGTAATAAATTTTTTTCCTTATTGACATTTTTGTACTTTCAAACTACAAATGTAATTATAATTGATGGAAGTATTACTAAATATTAAACCTTCAATATTGTAAGAGGATAATATTATATATTCCAAAAAAATTGGTTTTCCACTGTCGTAACAGGGCTTTCACTACCTTTGGTATCTCCATGTAGTGACGTCACAAACCTTAAAACAGTCATATTGTTCCGAATATAAAATGTGCATTAGCGAGGAAACCAAACACAATATGAAATTTAAAACAACACAATGACGCAATAAAAGAATATTTCTGTTCGTTGTATATGTATTTGTTTACTTAGTCCGCGCGCATTATTCCGAAACTGTGATGGAATTTTACTATTAAAGTGCCATAAAAGAAAGAATATTACCTGACATTATTTGCTTGTTGGAGATAGTATTTTATGTGGAGGGAAAACCATTGTTCTGTGTAAAACTTTATACGTTCTGCAATATGTTGTTTGTAATAAAGATTTTAAAGTCTCAAAACAATACCAAAACTTACAAGTTTTAAATTTGGGATGACAGTAAAGATTTGATTTTCTCTCTCAGTAAAAGATTGTCGCTGCCATAGGTGTCTGCTATTTCGTAGTTATTAAACGATTTTGAGAAGGTTACTTCAATGAGAACAGAGACTTTTGTAGGTTAGTCAATATTATACCATTCGATAATGGTGCTATTAAAGCATTTATTTTCAAAATGTTGACAATTGATCTATTTCCTACCTCCAATCCTACTCACAGCCCCGTCAAACGTAATAGATTAGGGCAGTTTGACGTCATCGTTTTTATTTTAAATAAGTCATTCAAATGACAGTATGTTTGTGACTGGAGCTCACTTGAAAGTCTAAAAGATGTTTGTACATGTCAAGTCATAACTGTTACTGAGAGAGACCTGATGAAGATGACAAACAAACTGTCAAAACAGCGCGATTATTTTGAAAATAATTGTAATTGACTTAAATATCAACCGTGTTTTATTATTATAATATCTTATTTTTATAAGCTTTGAAAGTTCTTACTTGAGCCAAATAATCCTAAGTGAGATGTTTGCGATGGTTCTACCCCTTACGTTATTATTTCGGATTGATTTAATTTTTTCCTTTTTTTTATATACTTTTAACAAATGATACAATTGACAACGTAAACAAATGAACATTGTTCTATGCCTACTAAATGCTTATCTTTTACCCTCAGACTTTAAAAGCTTGTATTTTTCGTTCCTCTTAGGAATAAACTTTATCAATAATGATGATGCATATTTTTTTTTTTTAATTTTTGAATAACGTTTTGTTACAATATTCGGTCTTAGATCTCTTTTAAAATTTTTCTATCGCCACCATCCAAAAGTCTCTAAATACCTCTCTTTATCTTTAATTCGTTCATCTCAATTACTTTTTTATTTTGTAGCTATAAATTACGTTTTAGCTTTGGCTATCGTTAAAAGTAGATTTAATTCAGTTTAATATTCGGAAGGAAGGTGGCTCAGGGCTATAAATTAAATCAAGAAAAGTTAGTGAATTGAAAACTGCCGCGGGCTTGACTCAGCATACATATTAAGGATCCGAGCCAAGGAACGCGAGCGGGCAAGAATCTTACTACTTTAGGCGGTGTTATTATGTCCATTCATATGATTCTGGATTTTTAATTAATAAGAACCATAAAATAGTTTGTATTTCTTACTTAGATTCATTATTTTATTTTTTCAATTATAAAACAAAAGCTGTATTGCTTCAAATAAGTTGCAATTACTGCAAACCCCACGCATATTTCCAAGGTTTTACATTCTTCTAGAGAAATAATAATAACTTTGCATCACTGAGCGTTTTATGCGGACCTAAAAAGTAGGCTATGACGAGTGTACGTAGTATTATTAATTTAGAATTACATTTAGATGTCCAAAATGCATTGTGTCTTTCTTTCTTCGCAAATCTTACGTGAAGAAGAATATATGGGAAATATATGCTAACCTTACGTGAAAACATTATAATTGGTATAAACAATTTTAAGAATATAGCCTTTATCATTCAAGCTACCGCTATCCATAGTGACTTAATGTATCTTGGTATTTTCCAGATAAAATATCATTTCCGTTTTGCTTCTGCTCCCAACCCCCAAAAATGTTACATACGTTTCTAAAACTCTTTGTATTTTCAATGTAAAAACACTATTTAAAATTGTTGATTTAAAATTTTATTTCACTTGAAAATTGAACAACTTTAAACTTATTTGGTGTAAACTTTAGTTGTATACATTTTCATACTGAATTAGCTCAGTTGGATTAGGTATTTGCTCAGGGAGTTTTAGAAGGTGCTGATCCTGCTAAGTAGGTGCTGGAAGTAGCATCTCCATTAAAGGCACACTTACTGGGAACTCTATGAAATCATTATAGTTAAATGTACGCTGAGGTGATTTGGAATAGGTTTTGATTTATTTGTTTAAATATTTACTATCAATTCGTTTCGTGATTTCATATTATCCTTAAATTTTTATTTATGTCTACAAATTATAAATGGTTAAAGTGTAAATGATGTTTTAAGGTTTTTCAATTAGCATTGACTCTCTGCTTTTTATTGGCGATTTTTTACTCATGCTGGAAAGTATATATTTAAGGTTAATGGCAGATCACATACCAATTCATGCTATGACAAGTACACTCTACTTTTTAACAGGCATAATTATTAGCAGACATTAAATATAGTTTAAGTAAAGTATATATTTGTTAAAACTAAATTTCAAATAATTAAAATATCCATTTTTAATTTGTTCCAACTTTAATGATTCCAGTAATTAAATGTTGAGCGAAAACAAGCGTTACAAGTTACCTGCTATAGCAGCGCTCCCTGCCTTAGGCAAAGAATGTATGCAGCCCCCGCTTTCTTACTTTTTGTATTTCCATCCCGGGTATAAAGTTTATTCAAAATGTTACGTTTTGCCTTTATTTCTCAGAATTTTACCCTATTTATAATGAAATATAATATGATTATTAATAGATAAAAATATAAGTAAAAACTACAACCCGTGTATGATGTATGCATTATGCGGCACACAGGTGTTACAATGAGCTAAATAGAAATATCAATAGAGGGACAAATTCTTAAAAAGCCATTTCAAATTAAAAAATGATTTTTTCCAAAACAGAAAGAAACCACTTTCTTCAGATGATAAATGTATTACAATAAATGATAGAAAAACAAAATTAAAATCATTTCCTACTAACGTCAACAAAGAAAAATGATATTTTTGAATACTTTTGTTATAATTACTATTAATAAAACTATGTATATAGACATATGGCAGAATCACAATATCAAGTGGCAATATATAAAGCGAATTTCCTTTCAACTTTCCAGTCATACGACACACAATGTTGGACTAAGATTTCTTTTATTAATATTCGAACTTGATTGTATGAAAAATGTATTTAATTTGCTATTGAAAATTTTTACAAGATATATATATATATATATATATATATATTAAATTGAAAATGTTTCAAAAACAAGAATACTTTAAATGCATATATTTATTCAAAGCTTTTCGCCGATAAAACAGTATCAGCATCTTCAGGAAAATAATTATCTAACAAAATATGTTTACAAAAATTAAATCGTATGTACTACCTGGTAGTACATATTATTTAATTTTTGTAAACACATTTTGTTAGATAATTATTTTCCTGAAGATGCTGATACTGTTTTATCGGCGAAAAGCTTTGAATAAATATATGCATTTAAAGTATTCTTGTTTTTGAAACATTTTCAATTTATTAACTATATTACAAGAAAACATATCACCATATTAAATATATATATATATATATATATATATATATATATATATATATATATCAATATAAGGAGACTTTGAGAAATTAGAGAAAATAGAAAAAAATACTAAAATGCAATAAGATGGTTAAAGCTAGGTGAAAAACAATTCTTCACCCTGAAGTTACGCGTATCCTATTCTAAGGTGATCTAAAATTGCCTAAGGAGACGTGAATTTAGGTTACTTTTCAATCTATGGGGAACGCAAATAACCGTGGTCCAATCCAGATAAGAATCGATTGTAACAAATAAAAAGTGGTAGAGAAATTGGTAGTCTCATTTATTGGTCTCTAGATTTAGCAGGAACGATACGAATACTATTCATGGACTCTTTTCAACAAACTTCGATCCGTTTATAAGATCCTGTAAGCAACAGATGGCTGCGTTCAAGAATCGAGATAAGATCTTTCAAAGCGCCCTCATATACTTCTACACAATTTACAAATTCGATTGCTGTTTGCAAGACACCGGAGCTTATACAAATTCTACAAAAAACTACAGAGTGGGGCAAACAACATCCCTATAGGAACACTGATCAAGACGAAACTAAATAAGATTGGAAATGTTTCTATTTAGCAACCACGAACAGAAGTATTTAAGAATATGCATTTAAACTGTTTTAAACAACACGTCACTCAAATATAGCTTGCCAAAATGGGGAGATCTTTATTAATCCATGTGTTATTTTCAACATAAATGTTTGATACAAATTGAATTTCAAAGATAACAGGTTTTGTAAATGTTATAATCGTAAAATGTTGATATTAAAAACTAAAAATAGAGTTTTTGAAGATAAGAAAAAACAAGTAATTTATAATAAAACTCAAGATAATTCATATTTAGGTCTACAAGGAAATCCTTTAATTTAGTGAATTTTTATTTAAAAAATAATAAAAATAACACACCTTAGCCGTTAAAACAATTGTTTTACCAAATAACCTTTAGGCCTACTAGAAAATCAGCTGTTTTAAGAAATCATATGTTATCACTTATAACAAGCCAAATGAGACGGCATAGTTATATTTCATACCTCTCCCTTTTTCTAAAATGATTTACTCCCATGTAAAACTAAAAACAAATCAATTAATTTAATTATTTAAACAATATTTTTAAAAACTGTACTAACATCAAGTGTCATCCACTACAGGTTTAAAATAATGTATTTTAGGATGAGTGGATGAACACAATGTTTTAATAACGATTGAAAATTTGAGCAAAATATAGAAATATACTTATTGCACTTTTGCTATTACGTGCTTATTACACTTTGATACTACTTGGGACCAGACGTTTTGGTAACTAAAAGTTTTTAAATTGTTAACTTACACTTGGAGTAAACGTTTTCGTCTTACGACATTTCAGCCTCGTATTTTTGCCGCTATGAATGCTGCAGTTGTGAACGTGCTCTGTGTACACAGAAAAATACACAAGAAGAACAGTAACAACAACACAAACAACAAAAACACGAACACAAACAAATTCATCACCCTCACATACATAAACAAACTCATAAATAAAATAACACACCAATTTATAAAAGCAGGATACAATGTAGTTTACAGAACAACAAATAAAAGCCAAACAGCTATCAGACGCAGCATTAATAACAATACCAACACATACAATAACCCAGGAGTATACAATCTAAAATGCAACAACTGCAATAAGTTCTATATTGGACAAACAGGCAGATCTTTCGTCGAAAGATATAAAGAACACAAAGGCGCACTGCACACTACTATTGAATCCACCTTCGTAAATCACCTCATGGACACTAAACACTCATGCAAAAGTATGGAAAATAACATGAGCATCCTCCACACATGCAACAAAGGCCATAAATTAAACACACTAGAACAGTATGAAATATATAGACATAGCAACACACATAAAAATGACATCTTAAGTCGTAAGACGAAAACGTTTACTCCAAATGTAAATTAACAATTTAACAACTTTTAGTTAACAAAAAGTCTGGCCGCAAGTAATAGCAAAAGTGTAATAAGTAATTTACAACCAGCTCGTCATGAACAGCAACAATATTTCGATATAGAAATACATATAGGGAGAGTTTGGACTAGTATTAGGAATTGATCAAGATATTTGCGATAATTTTGTTTTGTTTCTAAATACAGCTTATTTCGTGACACAGCTAATTATTTTGCCCCACACCTCCCTCTCATCCGAAACATGATACTGTGGATTGACTGTACATATTGTTGACTGTAAGTACGTTCCCATTCGTTGCAGCGATACGTGCTTTATGCTTGCCCCGCGTCATCTAGCCATGAACACTACGTCATGACGAGACTCAATGCCTTTACAAGTAGAAAACTTTCCACTTCGTGAACAGAGTCGCATAAAAGGCAATTCATTGAGTGATATAATGTGAAATCCTCAGAGGGTGAACACTTCGCAATAACGTATGAATGAGGGTGGAAATCTTCTCAGCAAAGATCTACACAAGTTGATTCGAAATGTAAACATCGTTAGTGATGTACAATGCACCCTTTGACTGTACGCACGACGCGAAGTGAAGTCGCATAAAAGTTACACGCTAGGGAAGATTGCAAGAGGAAATACGTCTTTGATTAATACCTAAGTACAATATGGAAAACATATAATTTATGAAAAAACTTCAACCATTGTATAACAATCCATGTGAATAGAATCTACCTATATGAACGAATTGAAAATAGGTTTTAAAACTATAGGTTAGGATATGTAAATTGGGTCAGATGAAAAAGAAAACATTGCTAAGACTTTAAGTAGAAACGTGTTTTTGTTTTAAGTTTAAAACCAACATCTACAGTTGCAACAAGTGGCGCACCCTGGTTCATATAAAGCGAGGGGGAGCCAAGGACTTTAAGTAGGTTTATTAATAACTTCCTAGAAATATAATGGTCCCGCTATAAGTTACCCATGCTTGAGTAATCCTCCATCTGAGGCGGCTGTATAATGATGCATCATATCTGTCACGATGTCGATTACTAATACGCTACGTGTTCCCTATCTGTCGTTATGAGGTGAAGTCTTGGATCATGGCGGATATTATGAGTCGAACATTAGCATCCCTTATATGGAGATACTAGAGCATGCTTAGAGTGTACCGTGGATAGATTGATTCGTGTTGATAATGAATCAATCGATTTTTCAACAATGGGCTAAAACCGAAACGTAATAGTAGTGGAATATCGAGTACTTTGGATAAACCTTGCCTTACGACAACAGGTATCGCCCGCAGACAGTGTCACGGGGGAGGGGGGGATTTGGGAGAATGCGGGAGATAAAAAAAACTCTGAAAGCTAGTAACTCATGAGTATCACGAAGATCCTTCATACCGCAGTAAATAATAACTACTAAGATAATTGACGAAATCCTCAAAATGATGAACACTAACAAGGAAACTAGTTAATAGTATATAACTTAACAAATACAGTCCAAGCAAAACATTTAATAAAACTAATGAGTACCTTACATTTAAAACGAAAATAAATATCTAAGACACAGAATAAAAGGAAGCACAGATATTATAAAAAAGGCTAATTAGAGAAAATGATAACTTTTTAAACAGCTTGAATGGAAACATTTCAAAGTGCTTCTAGGCAATTGAAACTCCTTATATATAAAATTTCATTCAATAAACTGAAATGTAATTTTAAAATATAAGTTTACTACTTTTATGGCTTTACAGTTGAAATATAGAAATGTTACATTTAGAAAATATTAAAATTTTAAAATTGAATTTTATCTTACTAAATAGATAATAATTGAGCTGGCTTTTGAGTTAAAGCCAAATAAATAACTGCAGATAAACCCACAAAAAATGTACTTTATTGTCATACAACGACATATGTCCTAATCACCAGCGAGACTACGTCAAATTTGCAGCTGCAACTTTTGTACTGTATTAGTGTCAGTGATGCTGATAGCATAAATCATTGAAACACGTAGGACGATAAAGTATATTGTTTTGTGAGCTCGTGTGCAGCTAATTATTTGTTTACTCACTAAATAGATTTACCTTACCTTAACTTTTATATTAAAGTACACAATATTTATTATTAAAATTGTGTGACCTACTTATTCCGGAACAGACCACAGTTCGTTTACGGAGAAGCCAGAGACTATAGCTTTATTGCTGCCCATAAGTTAGCAAAAACACTTCCCATATCGATTCTTCTTGTCTTTGGTTCCTTTCGTAACCACTTTTATTGCAAATAAAGGCCCCTACAGACCGCAATCTTCGTGTGAAACAGTTTGCGTTACCAACAACTTAAGCGTCAGTTGCACTCATTCCGGTCTCCACTCTAAGAAATTTGTTTTGGATTGTCAACACCGTCCGGCCTCAACAGTTTGAATGATTTCCAATTTTCAGGTTTTTTCACTAAATATCCAATAGAATTTCGGTCATTGCTGACATTTCATTCTAGAGTTAGTTGGTTTCGATATATCATACGCCAAGGGGAGTATTTTGTCTGTACATTCTGCGGATACGTTCAGGATCGCAGTTCTAAGCTATCTATGTTAACATTAACGTGTCAGAAAACACCGATTTTTACCATCTATGTTAATATCGAAATGTCTGAAACATTGATTCTATCCATCTATGCTATTATCAATATTTCAAAAATAATCGACTATTTATATCTATGTTATAATGGACATGTAAAACATATTGATGTTTGTCTTCTATGTAACATCGACATGTCAAATCCATAGATTGTATCCATCCCAATTACGTCATTCAGATAAATTCTAATAATAAATAAATAATAATAAATGTCCCACTTGGGGAAAAATTAGTAAGTCGAAATTAAGAAAGGAAGCAAGCTATTAAATAAAATAAATGAATTAAACAATCATTTATTTAGCTCACCAAACGTGTGAAAATAGATAAATGTAAAAAAAACACAAGTTCCGTTTTTGTTATAATATACATTTGCATTAGCGATCCCTACCGGTTGTCTACAACATGGACAAATTCACTCCTCCCCCACAACTAGAGCTTAATGAAACTGTCCATTACATTCTCACAGAACGCCTAATTTAGTCACAGATACAAATGTTTTAAAATATAATATTTGTTTTTCACAAGTAGCACCGAAAACAGCCATTTCCGGGACGTGAATAATGTTTACGGAGATTCAAACAAGGACTGGACAAGTACTCTTAGGGTACGAGCTAGGAACGATACTTTTCATCACAACTAAATAAATAATAGTAAAACTAATGTTACTTACCAACATAATGTAATAAATAAGACAATAACAACTTTTAATCACAACTTTACAAACAATAACGGTTCTATTTCTCATATATAAAGGTTAGTTGGTTTTTTGACACTTGAATTACTAGGGCTAATGAATGTGAATAGAAATAACTTACTTAGCAAATTATTTAGTAATTGCAGAGAAATATTTTTAGCCATTATATCATAATTACCAAATATTATTTCTTTTAAAATTGTTACAATTAAACTTATACGCCTAACTAAATTAATTGTAAAAGCTGATTCCAAACGAATTTAATACATGTTACTGACTGCCAGCGCAACTGATGGCCTGACCACCTAACTGCACACAATTCTATAAACATTGCCGGCGGTTTTACCTGGTGTGACTGGAAAAGATCCACTCTTGTGGCACATAATGTGAAGGTAAACAGCCATTTTCCAAGCAGTGAGAAGCAAATACCTTATTTCTCGTCTTGTACTATAGCCAACGTACATACATACACTTATAAAATGGCTGCTCGTTTGGACTTTACGTGTGTGTAGTTCCCTAGCCTATAATAAACGCAGGTTTTCCTTGATGATGGCTCAAAAATAAATAAATATTTCTGCCTTCCAAAAGAAAATAAAATGTTTAATATAACAACTACAGAATAATGTGTGTCACCGTACACTTTTGTGTAACAGTTAAATGAAATTATCTAAAAATAATTAAACATAAACTACCAGACACTTCCCACCATTACTGTGATATAGCTGCAATATTCGCGCATGGCTGAATTCAATAGGTTATTGGTCTATAGAGATGTAGATGTTAGGAATAGGTAAATTGATTATTTTTTGAATATTCGCAAATTGCGTAACCCAAGCGTTCAGTACAAGGGTTCCCTTTAACTTGAGCTCATAGTTGGTGGTTAAACACTTTGATATACAATATGACGCTTGCCTATAGTAGCACTTACTTTGTGGCTTAATGAGAACAGACGTATCGGGAGTTGTATCCCATTGCAAACTCAGAACGTGATTGAGACATCGACTGAACAAAAATATTGTGTAACGAAAAGCTTAATACAAAAATTAAGGTTTTACGAGCTGCGGTGTTACAGAGACAATATTGATTAGGGTCTGACACGTTTATTATTATTATATATGTTATAATAATATAATGTATTCATTAATTATTGTATGGTAAATTAAATATACTTTAATATAATAAAAAATGTGTTATATATGTTTTTATGTATAACAATCTTAATAATAATATTTTATATATATATATATATATATATATATATATATATATATATTTGTGTGTGTATGAGCGAATGTGTGTGTGTGTGTGTATGTGTGTGTGTGTGTGTGTGTGTGTGTGTGTGTGTGTGTGTGTGTGTGTGTGTGTGTGTGTGTGTGTGTGTGTGTGTGTGTGTGTGTATGTGTGTTAGAGAGAGAGGGAGAGAGAGAGAGGGAGAGAGAGAGAGAGGGGGCACTAGTAATTTCATTAAAGAAACTCCCCAACACTGCACATGCAAACAGCGTCTTTTATACACGATACAACAAACTTGTCATGAATATAAATTATCGTTTGAAAAGTATGTTTTCACCAAGCAATGCATTTAAATGACAGGAAATCAGGCAAATATATCCCACATTGTGGCCGAATGACATTTCTGAATACGTCATCTGTCGAACATGATTGGAAGCATGTAAGCTTGACCTTGAACATAAAGGTTATTTAGTGTGTGGATTATGCACTGCTGCTTAGGGACATATTACAAATTGGCTGTTTGGTATATTTATTTACCAATAGGTTTTACCCCAAGCACTGTCAATACTTCAAGTATGACGTCATCAGCTGCTGTAGACTTTAACTCCAACTGAAGTGCCATACCTGAACATTAACATTCCATTTAATAAAGGAACTCTGTCTAAACGTTCCCTGTACCTATAGCGAAATGGAAATACCTAGACATGCGGTCATGGAACGCGCTACATTGTTGGAGTTGCTAAGCGCTGGAATTTATTGGAGGTGCGATCAATCCAGAACAAGAGAGATCAGGGTGTATTAAACTTTAAAAGATGACGTTATGACTTGTGTTGTCAAAACAATTTAAAGTGAGGCTCAGCTGTAACTAAAGAAGGTCTGTAAGTTAGGGTTGGAGTGTTAGGCAGACCGTACAATAAAACCACTGTCAGCTTTTCCTATCATCATTAAATTGGTTAAAATTTAACTAAATAAACATATTTATTAAGTTATCAAAACTATTTAATATCCCGTTAGCAATGTTCTAACAGCTGTTCTACAACCAAACCTGTAACACATTATGTCATATGAAATCATGTTATCATTTAATTCACTTTGAGGTGATTCATAGCGTAACCTAACTGAAATTACACCGACGCTAAGTTGTATGTTTTTGTCCATCGAATAACATTCTTTAGGAGTCGCTATGAAAGTTTTCACTTTAATAACACTACAGTAGTGAAGAAATACAATTTTATGGAAGATAGAGAAATAAATTGCATCAAAAAGTGTCTGAGTGAAATAATAGGTAGAGTACTTGGCTAATCAACTGTGAGTAAATATAGATACAGAATTTAATTTTTTTAACAGGCCACTGGTCAACTCAACCCGAGCAATGAGTATTTAAGAGTTTGAAGCGCCTGTAGACTACTTTGCCTTTCCTAAAAACTCTACTTTCAAAGTAAGACAGTTCTACCCTGTCGCCCTTAAGCTATCCCAATATTATAAAATAGGTAATTTTTTTTATATATATTTCATCGTATTCAATCATGTTTCAAAAGCTACAAGGTTCTAGTATTGGCAAAGACTCAAATATTGTTTTAAAAATGCTTTTAGGATGATGAACAAACAAGACCATAAATATTTTTGACAATTAACGTTATAGTAACATTAAAATAACCAGTACGGAAGACGATATTCAGGAAAATAACTAATGAAACAGGATTTGTTGAAAACGAATAAAATGTAGCTATATTTTATCTTTATTAAAGAAGAAAACAAATATTTACGACAACTAAAAGACCAATCGCATATGCTGCAGGGAAATTTAAAACTTCGTTTTTTTTAAGAAGAGGTTGAACCGTTTATCGACATGGTACGTAGTAAGCCCAAGTCGTATATTTGAATGAGGGATTAGTGGTGAAGCATTAAATTAATAAGTCGTTCTTTGAGCTACGGAATTGTCTATGGCAAAGTTCGAAGTTTGCCACGTTACCGTATTATTTGATGCAGACAGGTAGAAAGAGGAGGTAGAATGTAGTGACGTCATGACGTAACGACATCACGTTATTGTGTTTGTTCCTTGGGCTGAGAGTATTTGTAGAAGCCAGCTGTCTGCGTGAAGTACTTGCATTAAAATCACCCCTCTCAGTTTTCACATGACGTACATACCATGGAATTATACTTTTTTTCACACGATTTATTCATTGAAGGTTCCACGAGTGTTATGAGAGTGGAAACCTCAGGATAATAGGTCGACGGAGAACGAAGTAAATGCTGGATTTATATTTCCACGAGGTTCGTAAACGTCGCGTTTTGAGAAATTGAATAGCAAAACCTTTTGTTATTCACAATTTTACATTCTCACAGAACGCTTAATTTAGTCACAGACGCAAATGATTAAAGATATAATATTTTACAAATGGCACCAAAAGCATCCATTTCTAGGACGTGATTACGTTTTATGGAGATTCAAACAAGGACTCTTAGGGTACGAGCTAGGAACGATACTTTTCATCACAACTGAATTAATAATAGTAAAACTAATGTTACTTGTCAACATAATGTAATAAACAAGACAGTAATAACCTTTTAATTACAACTTTACAATCAAATAAAGATTCTATTTCTCATATTTAAGAGTTAGTTTGTTTATTGATACTTAATTATGAATAATAAGGAATGGGAATTGAGCTAATTTACTTAGAAAACTGTTTAATAATTGTTTAGAAATATTTTCAGGCATTAAAAACAATAATTTAACCTATACAGCTGTTTCCAAACGAGTTTAATACAAGCAGCAGACTTCCAACGAAACTGGTGACTTGACACATAATTACACACAATGTGGATAAAACAATAAGCTTTTTTTCGGTCTGATCTGAAAGAATCCACTTTTGTTGCAACTAATGTGCACGGAAAGCGTCTAATTCCGAAACAGGGAACAGAAAATACATTATATCGCGTCTTGTTATATAGCAACCGTACATGCTCTTATTTAATGTTTGCACGTTTGGACTCTTATTATAGAGCGCACTAGTAATGTGAGTAAAGAAACTCTCCCAACACTGCACGTGCAAACAGCGTCCTTTATACACGACACAACAAACTTGTCATGAATATATATTATCGTTAGAAAAGTATATTTTCACCAAGCAATGCATTTAAATGACAGGAAATCAGGCAAATATATCCCACATCGTGGCCGAATGACATTTCTGAATACGTCATCTGCGGAACATGTTTGGGTGGGCTATGCACTGCAGCGAAGGGACTTACTACAACTTGAGTGTTTGACATATGTATTTATCAATGTCAGTTTATCCCAATCACTGTCAATTCTTCACGTATGACGTCATCAACTTCTTTAGACTCTAACTCCGACTGAAATGCCATACCTCAATATTAACGTTCCATTTAATGAAGGAACTCGATCTAAACGTACCCTATACCTATAGCAAAATGGAAACTTCCAGACATGCGGTCCTGGAACGCGCCACTTTGTTGGAGTTGATAAACGCTTGAATTTATTGGAAGTTGCGATCAATCCAGAACAAGAGAGATCAGGGTGCACTAAGCTTTAGAGGATGACGTTATGACTTGTGTTGTCAAAACGATCTAATGTGAGGCTCCTCTGTAACTAAAGAAGGTATGTAACTAAAGCTGTAACGCTTTACGGGGTATGCACGTTCGCTAAGCAGTTTTAGGCAGACCGAACATTAACATCACTGTCAGATATAGAATTTCCTACCGACCCTTAAGGAGAGTAATGTAAATGAAGGGTAGACGTTCTACACGGGTGCGAAAATAGCCTCTATCTGAAGGAGATGTAACGTCTATCTGGTTCGTAAGGACACCCTCTGGGAACTGATTTACTTATTACACCCCACTGTAAAGTAAAGCTGAGGAAAGACTGAATATTTTAAATAGTACTAATGGTAAGATATTGCGGACGTGTAGAACGAAAAGAGAAAAATTTATTGTTTTGGCAGCATAAGAGCGAAAACCCAATCACTTACCGACGACAACGATATGGACTGCTGCAACTCGTTATCCAGGTAAGGATGGTTGGAATAACGGCCATAGAAAAGAGGTGGGATTTCTAAATGACGGCTTTGAGTGACATGAACCACATTTTCAACCCAGCGGTATCAGAAATGCGTTTACTTTAATTGTTTCCCTACTTTGAAACGAAGAAGTCACCTAGAAATGATAAACATATAGTTCTATTATGGTTCTAGGAGTTAGGGATTACTGGGACATCGGGTGTGAAGTTAGGGGAGGATTTACTTTATGCTTTTGATACAGATTATACAGGGTTGTTTCATAATAAGTGTTTCACATCGTCACTGGGTTCGCAATAAAATACGATGATTCAGAAGCTAGCGATCAAAGTGCATTCATATCAAAATAAATGTTTATGCTATTTACATAATTTAAATAAACAAGAACTTCTCCACCACAAACAGTTTTATTTAAGTACTTACGTACATTTCGATTGCAAAGAGTCACCTTCAGAGGAAATTATTACAACAAATATTTTACCAAGATCTATGTATGTCTAATTTTTATTTCAACTTTTTCATACATTCTATCATTCTGTTTGTCCTATCTGGATATTTGTTTAATTTACTGTTGTTGATATATGCTGATCTTAGGGTTACTGGTTTTCTTGTCATAGATGTTTTTTTATTTAAGAAATAATTGTACAAATTCGTTTAAATACTAATTAAAGAGCTGCTAATTTTGAAAAGATACTTTTATATCACATCAACTTTAGGAGATGTGTGTTAAATAGCCTATCAAATAGTATTTTTACTCCTTAATATTAAGTAAATATTGATAAATATATTTATTTTACGTCACCTTATGCGTATTGCCTACATACTGAGTATTACACGCATAGGCTATTATCGTCTCAATATTCGCCAAGTCGTTATCAGGGAAGAATATTTTCTCTAATCGCGATATATCATGCAGCGCTACACCTGTCAAAGCTGTGAACTAATTGAACGCATTTATCAAACAGGCAGTTTCACGATCATATAAATCCAGCCAACCGTCAATGCGTGTACCTCGCAAATACACGGTACGTTGTTACACATTCTAGAGTGAAACATTTACCCGCCCCACTCTCCCGATGTATGCTACTCAATCTTGCCCGAATTCCATCAAACTATCTGGTGAAATATATTTACCTTTCAAAAAAATAATTCTTTGTAAAAATAATGATGGTTTGTAGTTTTGCAAGAAGTATATTATGTTTTTTTAGTTACGATCCCCTATGCGCCTAAATAACAGTTGTAAGAATTTATTTAATCTTTATAGTTTTACAAAAACATACAATTAAATAGTAGCTAAATTGATTAGACGTGGGTATAAACATGTTATATTTCACCTCCGTTCTTGAAGGTTTTGCATCATTTTGGTTTTGCATCATGTGTTTCATGTTTGTTATACACATGCTTTTTTCCTGTAGTTTGACGATGGGAATTGATGGGTCACCACGGAAAATCTTCTCCATAATCACTCTTCATACATAGGAGTCAGTGGGTGTAAGTTCGGGGGAGTGGCCTGAGTAAGAAACGTTTGTTCTAAGGGAGATAAGGGGGTTTTCAAATGTTTCTTGAAAGAAATTAATGTTAACTAAAAGAGTGTGACTGGTTGCGCCATTTTGCTGGAACCCTTGTGAACAAAAAGAGAAGATTCGGGCACAAACAAACCTTCTAAGGTCTATTAAAAGACTTAAAAGACAAATTCTGAGTGACGGCAACTACAGCTGATTTAGTTCCAGTGCCTTTTATTTTGGCACATATGGTATTTTACACGTACATTCGACAATCCATACCTTTTAAGTATTGGAAAGCACTTCCAACAGTTCACCTTTCAAAAATAAAAAAAAAAAAATACCCATAGCACAGACGGTTCGAGTACGATCTCTTTCCTCTGTGAAAAACTAAATTGATTGGATCGTTTCTTTAAAAGCAAATCACTAGTCAAATCAGAAAAATAATAAGATAATAAAAACAATAAATCTCCACTGATACTTTACGATTTCATATAAACTCCTGCAATAGGCTAAATAAATTATTTACTAATATTAATAACTAGTGACATGGTGTGAGAGAAAGACAGGGGTTAGAGCAAACTTAACTGGGAGAAACAATATTGAAGAGGGGTAACGTGGCTTCTATTGCCCATTACCAGTACCAGGATTGACGCGAGGTACTCATTTCACAGTCTGACCTAAGGGCTGAAAACGACCTAGAAAAATCTTTGGCATTATTTGGAATCGAACTCAGAGCTTTTAGTTTCGTAGTCGAGCGTTCTAAATACTTGACTACGCAGCACTAAAACACGAACGATATTAAATTCTATTCTATTGCTGTTCTATTTATTTTTTTGCAAAACATGAATTATATATTTTAATAAATAGTAAAACGATAAAGCCATTACTTAAAATATATAATCTCCTCAACAGTTTAACACTCAACTTATTGCACAACTGAGGCGTATTAAAAATGTTGAGAACATAGCTTAACTTTTATTTCTACTTACTCCATTTGCGTGACCTGAATAATTTCCTGTGACTTTCAAGAGTCATAATTAAATGCAGAGTGAATAAAAACGCTAAAATATTCCTTTGCAATAGTAATGAAAGGATATGACTTTATATGTGACTTCAGGTATGTTTTCAGAGA
Organism: Prosapia bicincta; assembly: GCA_036971475.1. NCBI lineage: Eukaryota > Metazoa > Arthropoda > Insecta > Hemiptera > Cercopidae > Prosapia > Prosapia bicincta. The sequence continues at coordinate 61,440,090 of JBAIZL010000007.1, read as the reverse complement.
CTCAACGAAACTCTTTTTCATGTTTTCATTCAATCTATAAGCTGAACTTATTCAAAGTATAGGTACTTTTCTCTTTATTTATAAATATAATAGAAATCTGCAATGAATTTACTAACTTTGTAAAAAATATAAGTAGAAGAGCCTAAACGGATAACTCACATATAATACGAATTAAAAAGAGTGAACTGTGAGAGAGGATATGAAAAATATTTCAATACCAAAGAGTAATAAAAGGAGCCAGCTGCAATGGGGCACAATAGGGACTATTATCCTCACTTTGAGTAAGTGTTTAAGAAAGGTTTTTCGTAAGAAGACGGGGGAAATAGAAACAATTTGTCCAGAATCTGTGTTTTACATATTCTTGTATGGTTTCCTTTTTCACACTTGATGGTTGACAGACAACATTTTGTAAGTAAGAGAACAGTTCCAATACTTCGTGTAAACGACTCGATATCTCAAGGCATGTTTTTCCCTGTGTGTAAACTTAGTGGTACTTGAAAGTTGCTAGACTTCTTTCCATAATGTCGTTACCGAACAGGAAACTATCATACCCCAAACCCTTGTTTCTTCATTTCCCTTTGTAATCTTACAGAAATTAAAGTTCACACTTTGATTAAGTCTTTAAGAAAGGTTTTACATGAGCAAGAAGATGGGAAAAATAGCTAGAGACAATTTCTCCCGATTGTATGTTTTCCATATTCCTGCATGGCTTCCTTCTTTTCACTAGAGCGTTGATAGACAACTTTCTATAACTAAAAGACTTCAAGAATTCATGTAAGCGACTCTATGTGAGTCATGATTTCTTCTGGCAACGTTTTCCTCTATGTGTAAACTAAGAGGTACTTAATAGTTGTTAGACATTTTTGCATAATGTCGTTACAAAAAAGCTACCTATCATATCCCAAACTCTCGTTTCTTCTTTTCCCTTTATAATCTTACAAAAGGTCTTGTCTAGGCATGCGTTTGTAGCCGTTGAAACCTTTTGTGTTTTAAAATATGGATGAAACATACACATGCTTGTTTCTATTGAAATTTACGAAGTGTTTATATACAAGTAATTAGGAAATCAGCTGCAATTTCACCTGAAAGGAAGTTTCTTTTTCCCCTATAGCGAACTCATTTACTCATACTTCTTACGAAATTATAAATAATTTAACATATATCAAATAGCATACTTCATTTGCACTACAAAATGCCACACAAACTACACACAACCCCCAACAAACTACATACAACCCCCCCCCCCCAAACTACACACAACTCCATACTTATGGGTCATGGCCTAATAAATTTACCACTAAAATAATTCCCTACATATTAACATTTCTGATAACAAAAAGTGTATATGTTTAACTCCCTCTACGTCATTTTATTGGATTGTCTTTACAGTATGTTTTTTAATTAGTAGCTATAACTTAGCTATAAATATTATTTATTAAGGGTAGAAGTACTTGTTCCCAGTTGAAAGAAACAATATTTTCGCTCTCTCACTGATCAACATTTTTAGTGGATAAAGAGAAAATTACCTTTTAAATCCTTTTTTATGATGTTTTGACTTCATCTGCAAGGGCTCAGAGATGTAGATAGTTTATTCGTTTACAAATATCGTCAGAGTGCATTTTTCTTAACTAGAACAAAATATATACAATATGCGATGAAATACCTCAAGAAATAAATGGCTGTCAAAATATTGATAATACAGAAAAGAAGCTTAAATTAAAACAGACATATAAATTCATAAGGTAAAATTATACATGAATAAATGATCAGTAAGGGAATGTAGTGGGGATAGAACTGAGGCTCTCTGAACATAATATTAGACAAGGAGAACAGGTAAGGAATATGCAGTCATTCATAACAAAACTCAGTATCTAAATATCACTCAGATTTGATTGACAGTTAAAAGAACATTAGAGCAAAAAAGCGTTATAGAAAGCAAAATCCTTTTATAGAGACGAATCACGGTAAACCGGATTTACGTTATTTCATACGTTCAAATCGACACTCTTTTGTAGACTTCATATAATTCTAGGAATATCAAAAGTAAAATACAATAAAATAGCCAATATAATGATATTTAAAAAAAATATATATTTAGATTTTAAAAATTCAACAAGGGTTTAGAATATAAAAAATAAGGTGTGCTCAAGCCATAGTGGCCAAATGGACAAAATAAAAACTTTAAAAAATATATAGTCTTTAATATAGAGAATTATCAGCAATAAATAGCATTGCCGTATTCTTAGTTGTTTACGTGTTTCGGATTACCTTCATCTACTAAAACGATATATGTACATACTCTGTAATAATTGTAATAATTGTTAAGTTTATAAGATTTCTAGCAGTAAACTATGAGGCCACTTAGACTAACTAACTAGAGTATATCTTATTTAAAAACGTTTAGGCCTACAGCTACTATTAGTTATACAATTAACATTTATAAAAACTCCCAATAAATATTGTAACTATATGTGTATCTATAACTACGGAGTAACCTTTTAATCTTTTACCACTTATCACGCACTAAACTGTCACTCTAACCCTTCTACTCTCTTCACTACATAAGATACATTGATTCCCCCTACGCTAAACAAAAACAAATATAATGACTTGCCGCTTTTTGCAATTTCTTGTAATTTCTAGTCGCTTGGTTCTTAGAAAGTTCTAGAACTTAAGACAGTGAAGTGGCGGAAGCGCTCAACCGAGAGAAGGACTTGTCAAGCCTGGTGCATACAACACAAGGCAACCTTGCCCGTTACCATACTAATGTTATGTAATACATTAGAGTTGTGAATTATGTTCTTATAGATGACAGTTATCCGAAATGTGTCAACACGTAAGAATATGACAATAATAGGAGAGCCAGTAAAATCCTATACTCAATATATTAATAACAAACTTAGCAACGGTAGACGATATACAGCACCTTATATATACAACTTCTGTAAGGTTTTATATTGCTCTTGTGGTTGCGTAACTTTTCAGTTTCTTACGCAATTAGTGAATAACCAGACTAAATAGAAAGATTTATTTGTTTCATTACCAAAGCAGCCAAGCCACTAAGTCACACTTTGCTTCGATGTGCCTAATACAGACAAATGGAGGCGCTTCAGTGCTTCCTTGATTCACTGATTTATCGCTATTTGGAGCGAATTCATGTGTTTAACCCGTCCCTAGATTAGTATTTATGCTGGAAACACATTTATTTACTTCCGTGAGCTAAACGCTTCAATATATGCTGGGGATGTTAAATGTTTAAGATAAAGATAAAACCATCTGGAAATATATATTTTTTCTTGCAATAATTATCAGTCTAAATAATATTAGCATTATTGTTTTATAATTATGAAAATGTAATAAAAAAACTGTTATAATTTTTAGAATGTTTTTCAAAAATCTAATTTAAAAAAAAATTAATATGAATAAATTAAATTAAAATATTGTTACAATTAAATGTAAAGCCATAAAGAGACAATCGACTCTCTAACCACCATCTTATACGTCACCATCTGTTGGTTAAAGATTATCGTCTAACACCCTTTTTACACACTCACAGGTCACCCGTTTATTAGCATAATTTTGGAGAGGTTCGCAATCTTTGTCCGTCAGTTAATATTTATTTTTATTGCACACAGCGACATCTAGTAGTGAAAGTATGCAAATAGTTAATTTATTACAGTTTCCATCCGTAATAAAAGACACAACCTATTTCATAACAGTTAAAAGCAACAGTAGAGTATTTTTTTATTAAATAATGCTCCTAACCGCAAATAGTTTATAAGCAATTGAACCTTGTTGTACATTTCGAAAATCAAGCAACCATCTTCAGAGGGATCTGTTAACTAATGCATCTGAATACGATTTCTTAGCAATCGAAATGACTTTAGGATTTAGGTCATTAAAACGGTTTTTTGTAGTTAGTGAGATAATTTATTCATTTACCACAACTTATTTCAGTGATATTTTTCAGTAGCTTTAAGGCACCTGCTGTCTGGTAAATTTAACAGCTTCCGGTATTGATAGTTTACCGTTCATTCTTTATATTTTCAACTGTTAAAGGCTTACCAATCATTTTATTTTGACAAATCCATCATGTGTAATGTATTGTGTTCAGCATCCTACAGTGGTCCGGCAGCGGAGGCGAATTCATTTAATAAACGTGGAATCGACACAACTAGCTCTGTTCTGTCATGAAACAACGAGAAAATATTAAACAATCGCCGGCGGACGGATTAATATCGTTTATGGGTTCCATCAATCAACTCGAAAAGGAGCAATAGAGTTTGATTTATAGCAACAATGCCAGCTTTGTGACGTCACCAAAGCGTCAATAAAATGTTCTCATTAGTTGGGGAAGCCATTATGACTGGAATGGATTTACCAGCAAGGATGTCCCGCGTCTGTTACTAGTTCTGTTAAAATGAAATAAATTGTGTTTGGTATTACGTCACAAAAAATACGACTTTGGTTTAGTAGTCGTTTTTACAGCTTCAGACTTATTTATTTTCGCGAACACAGTTGATTTCCCATTAAAATTTAGTTTGTTCAAAATTTGCTCTCTTTGTAAAATAAGCGTTTACAACTGTGAACAGAGTGACGTAGTAAAACCTATTTCGTAACCATATCTTTACTTCCTTACAGAGAAGTAAAATTTTAGTAAACGTGAAATAACTACTTAATGGGAAAAACGTTATACATAGTAATCAAATAAAATCGTAGGAGGCAGTGCTTGTTATCTAAAGAAGATTTGCTTTAAAACTAAATTCATGTGTGTGTTGTGCATGTGTGTTTGTGTGAGTGCATGTGTGTCTTTGTTTGTGTATGATTGTGTGCGGGTGTGGGTGTGTGTGTAAGAATAATGCACTCAATGTAGTTTAGATTTCATTTACGAAAATGTAATAGAAAATTTACAGAGATTAACAATGATGTATTTACTTTGATTTTACCTTTATTAGCTTTACATTAAGTAATTAAACAGTATTTGTATTGTCGTATGGAATGTTTAGATGATATGATATAATATTGTACTTCAATACTTCAGAATTACATTTGCTACGCCCTACGATAATTTGTAAGCAATAATTGCAACAGATGTTCTCAATAAAAGTTTAATTCATAAAATTTGTAAAAACATTTATTACACATAGAATCGATTCCTTAGCTGCAAAATGTCAGAAAAATTTGCTGCAACAGTTCGTAAAAAAAGAGGCAGCTGTCAACTTACGTCCATCTAGTTCGCAAAATTGCATCTGCTTTGATATAATGACCAGCAATTACTAAACAATTGTCGTAGGACGGGTTAAAAATTGTTATCGATTCCATCAATCAAATCGAAAACAAGCGATGAAGTTTGATTTATAGCAACGAGGCTGGGCTTCGTAATGTAACCAAAGCATCTATCAAAATGTTTTCATTTGCAACCCCTGAAGGGGGGAGGACACAAAGCATATTGTGTGTTTCCAGTGTGGTTTTAATAGCAATGTTTACGTGCTTTGATAAGACATGAAAAGTTAATTTTTTGAATTGAAGTGATAGATTTAGAAGATTTTTGTAGGATTTATTGTCCCTCAAAGTTTTATTTAATTTATTTAGATTTGTTTAAGTTGCTAAAAACGTATTATCACCTGATATAATAAAATGTAAAACCTAAAAAACATAATGAAAATCACTAAAAACTTCTAAATAAATTTCCGGTGTGCGGAATAGGTACGAAGTTTTTTATATTGATTGAATGGTTTGCATTGGAATAAGGATATAATTAACTAAAAGCCATTAAAACAGACAAGTAGAGTATAAGAAAATGAATAGACTACACACGATGTTAAAAACAAAGTAAACACTATATTACCAATAAATATACATTTTGTACAAATTATAATAGGATGTATAAAAAATAGAGAGAAAATTCCGAGGTAAATCAATAAATTGCCACTGTAATTGGTGCAAGAATCACTAAAACTACCTTCAACATACTACGAGAATAAAACTATGTATTTCATAAAAAATTGGTTTTCCACTGTCGTAACAGGGCTTGGTACCTCCTTTGGTATCTCCATGTAGTGACGTCACGTAAATATTTCAAATTTTTTAACACGTACATTTAACAGTAATAATATCATAAAGTTCCAACAAAGTGTCCTTACGGGATGCACCTCTTAGCACCTACTGAGCAGGTTCAGAACGCTCTAAAACTCCCCAAACAGGTGCCTAATCCAACCAAAGTAAATCACTATGAGAAGTTATATGAGTAAAGTTGAAACCGAATAAGTTAGTAATATGTTCCTTGAAGAATTCGAGTTCATGTATATATGCTTGTGGTTTAGAGTAGTTGCAACTTACTTTTGAACTTTTGTTTTATAGTTGAACATACAATAAAGAATCTAAGTAAGAAATACAAGTTATTTTAAGGTGTTATTCATTTAAAACCCAGACCTATATTAATGGACGTAATAACACCGCGTTCCTTGGCTCGGATCCTTATTATGTATTCTGACTCAAGCCCGCGGCAGTTTTCAATTCACCAACTTTTCTTGCTTTAATTTATAGCCTGAAGCCTCCTGCGTTCCGAATGTTAAACTGAATTAAATGTACTTTTAACGTTAGCTAAAGCAAAGACGTAATTTATAGCTACAGAATAGAAAATCAATTGAGATGAACGAATTAAAGATAAAGTGTTGTAATTAGAGACTTCTCGATGGGTTTGATAGGGAAATTTGAAAAAGAGATCCAAGACCGAGTATTATAACAAAAATGTTTTAGAAAATTAAAAAAAAAACATGTTCATCATCATTATTGATAGAATTTGTCAAAGGGAAACGGAAAATACAAGCTTATAAAGTCTGAGAGTCAAAGATACGCATTTTGTAGGCATAGAACAATGTTTGTTTGTTCACGTTGTAAATAATATCAGTTGGTTAAACGAAATATAAAAAGAAGGAGAAAATGTAAAGGAATCAATCCGAAATAATAATGGAAGGGGAGGAATAATCGGAAACAACTCACTTAGGAGTCAATACTTAATGCAAATATCAGAGGCTAGATATATACATTTTAATGAAAATCAGTTGATATAGGCCTATGTGTCAATAACACTTGTTTTTAAAATAACGACAACGTTTTGACAGCTAGCTTGTTATCTTCATCAGGCCACTCTCCATAGCAGTAATGATGTAACCAGTACCAACATCTTTTATACTTTGAAGTGAGCACCAGTCTGCAAATTCTGTCATTTGAATGACTTATCTAAAAGAATAACGATGACGTCAAACTGCCCTAATTTATTACGTTGGGACGGGGTTGTGAGTAGAAATAGAGGTAGGTAATAGAGCCAATGAAAATAAATGTTATTGACTATATAAACCGTCTGTTATTAATATCAAGACTTGTGAGTATGTATATAAATTGATATTTCAGTCTCTTATGAAACCATCATTATTTTAAAAAACTGACCATGGATTTTGCATAAATGTTTATTATTACAATAGGAATATCCATTGCCTTTACGTCTTCTCTAAAAATATCAGTTTTATAGGGCTTCTACTCTTCTGAGTTTAGACATTAAAGTCGTTCTGATGTGACGTTATGTAAAGTCGGCTGAGACTTGAACGTCGAAGAAGATGGATATATAGATCGGATGTATTGAAATATGGATGCAACGTCGTACATTGAGAGTTACATCGAAGCATAGGATTACTAACGTGGAGATTTTGAGAAGGATGAAGATCGAAAGACATAATGTATTGAAAATAGAAAATGTAAAATTAGAATACTTAGAACAGATCTCGAGACGAGAACAGTATCGTCTCTTGTAGTTCACTTACAAATGCGAAGTAGTGTAAAAAAAGTCCGTCGGGTGACGCAAAACACCTGGACGAATAATGTGAGAAATTGATTCGATGGCGGAGCCAACCAGTGACTTAAAGCAGCGATATCAGAGTACGAATAGGTAAGGTGATTGCCCAAGTAAGAAACGTAGGAAGAAAAAGAAGACTCTTCTTTAGTTGTCCTTTTGTAGTGCTTTTCATATTCCAGAAAACGGGATTTATTTAAATTATTTCTAAAATTAGGACTTTTAATCTGTGTACATCATAGGTCTTATATAGACTAACCTACAAGAGTCGCAGATATCATTGAAGAAACTTTCTAAAAAACATTTAAAAATTATATAATAGCAGAGAGCTATGGCCGTGCAATTCATTTAAAAAAGCAAAAGTTTTAATGCAATGCGAATTTAAATCTTGTAAGTTTTGGTATTCTTTTGAGACTTTAAAATCTTTATTACAAACAACACACTGCAGAACGTATAAAGTTTTACACAGAACAATGGTTTTCCCTCCACATAAAATACTATCTCCAACAAGCAAATAATGGCAGGTAATATTCTTTCTTTTATGGCACTTTAATAGTAAAATTCCATTACAGTTTCGGAATAATGCGCGTGGACTAAATAAACAAATACATATACGACGAACAGAAATATACTCTTACTTTGTCATTGTGTTGTTTTAAATTTCATATTGCGTTTGGTTTCCTCGCTAATGCACATTTTATATCCGGAACAATATGACTGTTTTAAGGTTTGTGACGTCACTACATGGAGATACCAAAGGTAGTGCAAGCCCTGTTATTAACGCAGAGAAACATTTTTTTTGGAATATATAATATTATCCTCTTACAATATTGAATGTTTAATATTTAGTAATACTTCCATCAATTATAAATACATTTGTAGTTTGAAAGTACAAAAAGGTCAATAAGGAAAAAAATTTATTACTTTTGAAATTAATGACAAATTTTAATAATCCTTATACCTTTTGAATATCATATACAAAGATATATCCTGTACATCTGCGAATCATAATTTTTAATATATAATGTTCAAGGAAGGCCTTCAGGAATTTTATATCCGGAACAATATGACTGTTTTAAGGTTTGTGACGTCACTACATGGAGATACCAAAGGAGGTACCAAGCCCTGTTACGACAGTGGAAAACCAATTTTTTATGAAATACATAGTTTTATTCTCGTAGTATGTTGAAGGTAGTTTTAGTGATTCTTGCATCAATTACAGTGGCAATTTATTGATTTACCTCGGAATTTTCTCTCTATTTTTTATACATCCTATTATAATTTGTACAAAATGTATATTTATTGGTAATATAGCGTTTACTTTGTTTTTAACATCGTGTGTAGTCTATTCATTTTCTTATACTCTACTTGTCTGTTTTAATGGCTTTTAGTTAATTATATCCTTATTCCAATGCAAACCATTCAATCAATATAAAAAACTTCGTACCTATTCCGCACACCGGAAATTTATTTAGAGGTTTTTAGTGATTTTCATTGGTTTTTTAGGTTTTACATTTTATTATATCAGGTGATAATACGTTTTTAGCAACTTAAACAAATCTAAATAAATTAAATAAAACTTTGAGGGACAATAAATCCTACAAAAATCTTCTAAATCTATCACTTCAATTAAAAAAATTAACTTTTCACGACTTATCAAAGCACGTAAACGTTGCTATTAAAACCACACTGGAAGCACACAATATGCTTTGTGTACCCCCCCCCCTTCAGGGGTTGCAAATGAAAACATTTTGATAGATACTTCGGTTACATTACGTACCCTAGCCTCGTTGCTATAAATCAAACTTCATCGCTTGTTTTCGATTTGATTGATGGAATCGATAACAATTTTTCACCCGTCCTACGACAATTGTTTAATAATTGCTGGTCATTATATCAAAGCAGATGCAATTTTGCGAACTAGATGGACGTCAGTTGACAGCTGCCTCTTTTTTTTACGAACTGTTGCAGCAAATTTTTCTGACATTTTGCAGCTAAGGAATCGATGCTATGTGTAATAAATGTTTTTACAAATTTTATGTATTAAACTTTTATGAGAACATCTGTTGCAATTATTGCTTACAAATTATCGTAGGGCGTAACAAATGTAATTCTGAAGTATTGAAGTACAATATTATACCATAACATCCAAACATTCCAAACATTGTATTGTACGACAATACAAATACTGTTTAATTACTTAATGTAAAGCTAATGAAGGTAAAAACAAATTAAATACATCATTGTTAATCTCTGTAAATTTTCTATTACTTTTTCGTAAATGAAATCTCAACTACATTGAGTGCATTATTCTTACACACACACACCCACACACAATCATACACAAACAAAGACACATATGCGCACACACAAACACACATGCACACACACACACACATGAATTTAGTTTTAAAGCAAATCTTCTTTAGATAACAAGCACTGCCTCCTACGATTTTATTTGATTACTATGTATAACGTTTTTCCCATTAAGTAGTTATTTCACGTTTACTAACATTTTACTTCTCTGTAAGGAAGTAAAGATATGGTTACACAATAGGTTTTATTACGTCACTCTTCACAGTTGTAAACTTTTATTTAACAAAGAGAGCAAATTTTGAACAAACTAAATTTTTAATGGGAAATCAACTGAGGTCGCGAAAATAAATAAGTCTGAAGCTGTAAAAACGACTATTAAACCAAAGTCGTATTTTTTTGTGACGTAATACCAAACACAATTTATTTCATTTTAACAGAACTAGTAACAGACGCGGGACATCCTTGCCGGTAAATCCATTCCAGTCATAATGGCTTCCCCAACTAATGAGAACATTTTATTGACGCTTTGGTGACATCACAATGCTGGCATTGTTGCTATAAATCAAACTCTATTGCTCGTTTTCGAGTTGATTGATGGAACCCATAAACGATATTAATCCGTCCGCCGGCGATTGTTTAATATTTTCTCGTTGTTTCATGACAGAACAGAGCTAGTTGTGTCGATTCCACGTTTATTAAATGAATTCGCCTCCGCTGCCGGACCACTGTAGGATGCTGAACACAATACATCACACATGATGGATTTGTCAAAATAAAATGATTGTTAAACCTGTAACAGTTGAAAATATAAAGAATGAACGGTAAACTATCAATACCGTAAGCTGTTAAATTTACCAGACAGCAGGTGCCTAAAAGCTACTGAAAAATATCACACTGAAATAAACTGTGATAAATGAATAAATTATCTCACTAACTACAAAAAACCGTTTTAATGACCTAAATCCTAAAGTCATTTCGATTGCTAAGAAATCGTATTCAGATGCATTAGTTAACAGATTCCTCTGAAGATTTTTGCTTGATTTTCGAAATGTACAACAACGTTCAATTGCTTATAAACTATTTGCGGTTAGGAGCATTATTTAATAAAAAAATACTCTACTGTTGCTCTTAATTGTTATGAAATAGGTTGTGTCTTTTATTACGGATGGAAACTGTAATAAATTAACTATTTGCATACTTTCACTACTAGATGTCGCTGTACGCAATAAAAATAAATATTAACTGACGGACAAAGATTGCGAACTTCTCCAAAATTATGCTAATAAGCGGGAGATCTGTGAGTGTGTAAAAAGGGTGTTAGACAATAATCTTTAACCAACAGATGGTGACGTATAAGATGGTGGTTAGAGAGTCGATTGTCTCTTTATGGCTTTACATTTAATTGTAACAATATTTTAATTTAATTTATTCATATTAATTTTTTTTTTAAATTAGATTTTTGAAAAACATTCTAAAAATTATAACGGTGTTTTTATTATATTTTCATAATTAGAAAACAATAATGATAATATTATTTAGACTGATAATTATTGCAACAAAACGTATATTTCCAGATGGTTTTATCTTTGTCTTAAACATTTAACATCCCCAGCATATACTGAAGCGTTTAGCTGACGGAAGTAAATAAATGTGTTTCCAGCATAAATACTAATCTCGGGACGGGTTAAAGACATGAATTCGCTCCAAATAGCGATAAATCAGTGAATCAAGGAAGCACTGAAGCGCCTCCATTTGTCTGTATTAGGCACATCGAAGCAAAGTGTGACTTAGTGGCTTGGCTGCTTTGGTAATGAAACAAATAAATCTTTCTATTTAGTCTGGTTATTTACTAATTGCGTAAGAAACTGAAAAGTTACGGAACCACAAGAGCAATATAAAACCTTACAGAAGTTGTATATATAAGGTGCTGTATATCATCTACCTTTGCTAAGTTTGTTATTAATATATTGAGTATGGGATTATACTGGCTCACCTATTATTGACACATTTCGGATAACTGTCATCTATAAGAACATAATTCACAACTCTAATGTATTACATAACATTAGTATGGTAACGGGCAAGGTTGCCCCGTGTTGTATGCATCAGGCTTGACAAGTCCTTCTCTCGGTTGAGCGCTTCCGCCACTTCACTGTCTTAAGTTCTAGAACTTTCTAAGAACTAAGCGACTAGAAATTACAAGAAATTGCTAGAAGCCGCAAGTCATTATATTTGTTTTTGTTTAGCGTAGGGGGAATCAATGTATCTTATGTAGTGAAGAGAGTAAAAGGGTTAGAGTGACAGTTTAGTGCGTGATAAGTGGTAAAAGTTTATAAGCTTAAAAGATTATAAGATTATAAGTTATAGATACACATATGGTTACAATATTTATTGGGAGTTTTTATAAATGGTAATTGTATAACTAATAGTAGTCGTAAACGTTTGTAAATAATATATACTCTAGTTAGTTAGTCTAAGTTGCCTCATAGTTTACTGCTAAAACTCTTATAAACTTCGCAATTATTACAATTATTACAGAATACGTATATCGTTTTAGTAGATGAAGGTAATCCGAAACACGTAAACAACAACTAAGAATACGGCAATGCTATTTATTGCTGATAATTCTCCATATTAAAGACTATATATTTTGTAAAGTTTTTATTTTGTCCATTTGGCCACTATGGCTTGAGCAAATCTTATTTTTTATATTCTAAACCCTTGTTGAATTTTTAAAATCTAAATATAAATTTTTTTTTAAATATCATTATATTGGCTATTTTGTAGCATTTCAATAATTCAATTTATTGAATTAAGTTTAGCTTTATATGCGAGAAAAACGTTTCTAAAAAGAAGATAGGTATGCAATATAAATATTTATTCCTATTTGGTTTATGGGAATAAGTGATAATATATGCCATAAGACAGTTGATTTTATGTTGTAGGTTATGTAGTACAACATGTGTTTTAGCGCATAGCCTATATTACTCTATTCATAATAATCGTAATTATTTAATAAAAAGTAACTAAAATAAAATTTTTCTTTGTTGACCAAAGTAGGAATCGGCCGAAGTAGGAAGTGGATTTTTTTTTTAAACTACTGATGTTTTATTTTTCTCCAAAAATTCGTAAGTGTTTTAGTATTTAATGTCAACATTTTGCGATTGTAAAAATGGCATACGCTACTATCTTTTAAAAGCAACTTGTATCATACTTTTATGTTGAAAAAAGTTTAAATGTGCTTTCTTAAATGGCAATACTACTGCTCTTGGTTCCTAAAAAAAAATTGTTATCTTAATTAGTTTGGTCTTTATCTGTTCCTCTATAGGGAAGCTTCTATGCCCACCCTGTATTTTCTTATAAAGTGTGTATGAGCTCAGATGTTTTATAAGCAGCAATGAAATTCCAAATTCAATGGAAGAATTTCAAACTACATTGAAAGGTCTTAATTTCGTGAAGTCAGCAACTGTTGCCTACAGGATCTTATAAAAGGTCCCAGGATTATTTAGAAGAGCCCTAGAATACATTTCGTGTTGACCTTGTTAAATCTACAGACCATTAAAGGTACCTATTTCTCTACCACTATTATTTCTTCATATTGACTCCTACCTGGTTTAATTATTTGCGTTCACCATAGACCGACTAAGTAGACTAAATTCACCTCTCCTTAGGCGACCCTAGAACACCTTTCAGTAGGATAACCTTAACTGCAGGTAAGTAGACAAATGTGTGATTTACCCAACTTTACGTTAGCCGTAATATACTGCTCCTGTAGTATTTTATTTCTATTCCTTCTATTAGCTCTCTCTCTCCCTTAATATGTCTTCGACAAGTTTTGAGTCGTTGATGAAATACGTTTATATTCTTCCAACTAAGTTCAAATAATTTATTTTAAAAATCTCTGTCCAACACCACACACGTACTGAACAAAGAGGAAATTTGCAAGGAAATTTACTTTCTATTTTGCCATTCAATATTGTGATTCTCTCATGTGTATATACATTTTTATATTAATTGTAAGTATAAGATAAAAAGTAACGAAAATGAGTTTTATTTCTCGTCCTTAGTAGGAATTGACTACAATTTTTTCTACATGACTAGTTACCATTTATTGTAACAAGTTTATCATTTGTCTGCAAAAATGGTTTCTTTTGGTTTTGGGTCTTACACAAATCATTTTTTAATATGATCTTTTTAAGATTTTTTCATTAAGTTGAGACTTTTATCTAACTCACTGAAACGTCTTTGTGCCGCATAAATGTAACACTATATGTGTTGTTCTTTCCACGTATATTTTTATGTATTATTATTCTTATAATATCTGTCATATCATTTTTAATATATAAATAAGTAAATGGAAATAAAAACGTAACAAAGCGGGGCTGCATAAATATTTAGCCTGAGGCAGGGAACGCTGCTGTAGCAGGTAACTTGTATCGCTTTACATTTATTTACTCCAACCATTAAAGGCGGAACAATTTAAAAAAGGATATTTTATATAATTGCAATTTAGTTTTAACAAATATATACTTCACTTAAAGTATATTAATGTCTGTTAATAAGTATGTCTGTCAAAACGTAGACTGTACTTGTGGTAGCATGAATTGGTATGTGATCTGCCACTAACCTTAAATATATACTTTCTAGCATAAGTAAAAATATTGCCAATATAAAGTACATAGTCCCAGCTATGTGGTAAGCCTTTCACCATCATTTACACTTTAATCAACTATAATTCGTAGACTATTTACATAGATAAAATGTAAGGGCGATATGATATTACAAAATGAATTGATGCCCAAAATCTCAAAAAATTAATTAAAAAATATTTCAAATAATATTATTATGTTATTGTGATTCAATGGCCTGTCATGACCACCAGTGAAACTACTACAGGTTTGCATTCACAACTTTTGTATTGTGTTAGTGTCAGTGACGCTGATGACACTGATGACGTTATTGTGATTCAATGACCTGTCATGACCACCAGTGAAACTACTACAGGTTTGCATTCACAACTTTTGTATTGTGTTAGTGTCAGTGACGCTGATGACACTGATGACGTTATTGTGATTCAATGACCTGTCATGACCACCAGTGAAACTACTACAGGTTTGCATTCACAACTTTTGTATTGTGTTAGTGTCAGTGACGCTGATGACACTGATGACGTTATTGTGATTCAATGACCTGTCATGACCACCAGTGAAACTACTACAAGTCTGCATTCACAACCTTTGTATTGTGTTAGTGTCAGTGACGCTGATGACACTGATGACGTTATTGTGATTCAATGGCTTGTCATGACCACCAGTGAAACTACTACAGGAGTGCATTCACAACTTTTGTATTGTGTTAGTGTCAGTGACGCTGATGACACTGATGACGTTATTGTGATTCAATGGCCTGTCATGACCACCAGAGAAACTACTACAGGTTTGCATTCACAACTTTTGTATTGTGTTAGTGTCATTGACGCTGATGACACTGATGACGTTATTGTGATTCAATGGCCTGTTATGACCACCAGAGAAACTACTACAGGTTTGCATTCACAACTTTTGTATTGTGTTAGTGTCATTGACGCTGATGACACTGATGACGTTATTGTGATTCAATGGCCTGTCATGACCACCAGTGAAACTACTACAGGTTTGCATTCACAACTTTTGTATTGTGTTAGTGTCAGTGACGCTGATGACACTGATGACGTTATTGTGATTCAATGGCCTGTCATGACCACCAGTGAAACTACTACAGGTTTGCATTCACAACTTTTGTATTGTGTTAGTGTCAGTGACGCTGATGTCACTGATGACGTTATTGTGATTCAATGGCCTGTCATGACCACCAGTGAAACTACTACAGGTTTGCATTCACAACTTTTGTATTGTGTTAGTGTCATTGACGCTGATGACACTGATGACGTTATTGTGATTCAATGGCCTGTCATGACCACCAGTGAAACTACTACAGGTTTGCATTCACAACTTTTGTATTGTGTTAGTGTCAGTGACGCTGATGACACTGGTGACGTTATTGTGATTCAATGGCCTGTCATGACCAAAAGTGAAACTACTACAGGGTTGCATTCACAACTTTTGTATTGTGTTAGTGTCAGTGACGCTGATGACACTGATGACGTTATTGCGATTCAATGGCCTGTCATGACCACCAGTAAAACTACTACAGGTTTGCATTCACAACTTTTGTATTGTGTTAATGTCAGTGACGCTGATGACACTGATGACGTTATTGTGATTCAATGGCCTGTCATGACCACCAGTGAAACTACTACAGGTTTGCATTCACAACTTTTGTATTGTGTTAGTGTCAGTGACGCTGATGACACTGATGACGTTATTGTGATTCAATGGCCTGTCATGACCACCAGTAAAACTACTACAGGTTTGCATTCATAACTTTTGTATTGTGTTAGTGTCAGTGACGCTGATGACACTGATGACGTTATTGTGATTCAATGGCCTGTCATGACCACCAGTGAAACTACAACAGGTTTGCATTCACGACTTTTGTATTGTGTTAGTGTCAGTGACGCTGATGACACTGATGACGTTATTGAAACGGGTATGACCACAGAGTACATTTTGTGTGAGTTCCTATGCAGTTATTTATTTGTTTTACTCACTAAATAGATTTGCCTTTCTTTAAACTTTATATTAAATTACACAACAATTATTATACAAATTTTGTGACCTACTTATACCCGAACAGACCACAGTTCGTTAAGAGAGAAGAGAGAGATTGTAGCTTTATCGCTGCCCATGAGATAGCAAAATATCTTTCCATAAAGATTGTTCTTGTCCTTGGTTTCTCTCCGCACCACGTTTATAAAGGTCGCTACAGACAGCATCCTTCGTGTGAAACGGTGACGTTACCAACAAGTTTTGCTTCTGTTGGACATTCAATAAGGTATCTACTCAAAGAAATTTGTTTCCGATTGTCAAAACCGTACTGCCCCAACAGTTTAAACAATTTTCAGGTTTTTTCAGTTTTCAACCATATATGCTAACATCGACGTGTCAAATACATCGATTCATACTATCTGTCTTAATATCGACATGTCAGAAATATCGATTTTTTCTATCGATGTTAATATCGACATGTCAAACAGATTGATTTTTATCATCTATGTAACATGGACATGACAAAAATATAACATTTTACCATCCCAATTAAGTTAAGCAGATAATTGTTAATATGAAACTAATACCTTTGTAGTCCATTACGTTCGGTGAATCTTATTATTCACTTAAACAATAGTTTATGATTATTTTAACAAAGTTCGAAAAGTCATAAACTATTGTTTAAGTGATTAAAAAGGAAATTAATAGTTACAGATTAACAACTTTGTGAAAAAACAAGGAAGCTAGCAATACAAAAAATATTTAAACACCTATTTTTTATGTATCGATTACCAAAAGTGTGAAAATAGTTAAATGTAAAAAAACCCACAAGTTCCGTTTTTGTAATAATATGCATATGCATTAGCGAACCCTGTTTATTGTCTACAACATGTACAAACTCCTCTCCCATCACTACAAAGTGTTTCTTCATTTTACACAGATGCTATGTTAGCCTTTAATTATTCTAAACAAAGAAGCACCTAGTAAATGTAATTAAATTAGAACAGAACGTTGCCTAGCAACGCAAATAGTTTTTTTTTATAGTTGTTTATAGCTGCATTTACACCGGTTATAGCTAGAATAACACTGGCTTGTTTGTGTAACACGGTGGTAAGGTTATGTCCTAGCCAATGGCCTCATTACATATACATACAAGCCTGCAGCCTAATGAAACTGTGCATTTACATTCTTAGAGAATGTCTAATTTAGTCGCAGATACAAGTAATATAAAATATAATATTCCACAAGTGACACCGAAAGCGGACATTTCTGGGACGTGATTATGTATTACAAAGATTCGATCAAGGACTGGAAAACTCTTTAGGTACGAGGTAGAAACTATATTCTTCATATCAACTGAATATTTAATAATAAAACTAGACTTGTTCATTAACATACATTGTATGAATTTTAAACAAATATATTCTTTTAATAATACATTTACAAACAAAAAAGGTTCCATTTTTCATATTTAAAACTTTGTTTATTGAGACTTGAATTAATAGGGACAATGAATGGGAATTGGACTAACTTATTTAGCTAACTATTTATTAATTATAAAGGGATATTGTCAGCATTATATCATAATTACACAGTAATATTTATTCTCAAATAAAGACAACAATTTAACTTATACGGCTAACTAAATTAATAAGAACAGCTGATTCCAAATACAGCTGATTGTTTAATACAAACAGCAGACTGCCAGCCCAACTGGTGGCCTGACGCATAACTACACACAATTACCAGGTGTTTTTCCCGGTCTGACGGGAAAGGATCCACTCTTGTTGCACATAATGTGCACGGAAAGCTGCAATTTTCGAAGCAGTGAGAAGCAAACACGTTATATCAAGCCTTATTATATAGCCACCGTACAGCATTAATAACAATACCAACTCATACAAAAACCCAGAAGTATACAAACTAAATTGCAACAACTGCAATAACTTCTATATTGGAAAAAAGGCAGATCTTTTGCCGAAAGTTATAAAGAACACAAAAGGGCACTGCACACTACAATTGAATACACGTTCGCAAATCACCTCATAGAAACTAAACACTCATGCAAAAGTATGGAAAATAACATGAACATCCTCACACTAGAATAGTATGAAATATATAGACATATCAACACACATAAAAATTCCGTTCTAAATGAACAAACACGACACAGATCACATATACTTTTCGATCACATCACTTCTAACTTTAAAAAAATGACACCAAACAACTGCAGTAATCCTAGCGGCGAAAATGCGAGGCTGAAGAAGTCGTAAGACGAAAACGTTTCCTCCAAGTGTAAGTTAACAATTTAACAACCTTTAGTTAACAAAAAGTCTGGTCACAAGTAATAGCAAAAGTGTAATATGTAATTAACAACCAGCTCGTCATGAACAGCAACAAGATTTTGATAATAAATACTCGTATACTACATTATAATCATAATTCGTTCTAAAATGGTATAATAACTTTATATATGTATAGGAAAGTGGGTAGGAAAGAGAGAGCAGGCACTAGTAATTTTATTAAAGAAACTCTCCACCACTGCACGTGCAAACAGCGTCCTTTATACACGATACAACAAACTTGTCATGAATATATATTATCGTTAGAAAAGTATCTTTTCACCAAGCAATGCATTTAAATGACAGGAAATCAGGGAAATATATCCCACATCGTGGCCGAATGACATTTCTTAACACGTTATCTGTGGAACATGATGGGGAGCATGTAATGTTGACCTTGGACAAGAAGGTGATTCAGCGTACGGGCTATGGACTGCTGCGTAGTGTTAATAACGAATTGGATGTTTGCGGTATTTATTTATCAATATCTGTTTAGCCCAATCCTTGTAAATGGCATCATGGCGTCATCAACTGCTTTAGACTTTAACGCCGACTGAAATGTCATACCTGAATATTACCGTACCATTTAATGAAGGAACTCGATCTAAACGTGTCATGTAGCTATAGCGATATAGAAATATCCAGACATGCGGTCCTGAAACGCGCCACATTGTTGGAGTTGCTAAAGGCTGGCATTTATTCTGTGATGCGATCAACCCAGAACAAGAGATATCCGGGTGTATTAATCCTTAGAGTATGACGTTCTGTCTTGTTTTGTCAAAACAGTTTAAATTGAGGCTCAGCGGTAACTAAAGATGGCCAGTAAGTTTGTTATGGGGTGTTTGGGAGACCGTACATTTGAACTACTGTCAGATATATCAAATCCTATTTTCATATTATTGTTTAAAATTTAAGTAAATAAACATATTTATTAAGTTATCAAAACTATTTAGTAGCCTTATATCTTAACAATGTTCTAACAGCTGTTCTACAACATAACCTATAACACAAAATCAGCTGTCATATGAAATCATGCGTTAACATTTAATTCACTTTGAGGTGACTGATTTCATCGTATTCAATCATGTTTTATAAGCTACAAGGTTTTCGTATTTACAAAACTAAAATATGTTTACCAAATTACTTTTTGGATGATTAATAAACAAAAACCATCATTATATTTGACAATAAACATTATAGTAATACTAATATAACCTGTACTTGGAAGATATCCAAGAATATAACTAATAAAACAGGATTTGTTAAAAATGAATAAAATTATTTTATCTTTATTAAAGAAGAAAGCAAATATTTACGACAACTAAAAGACCAATCGCATATGGTGCACAGTAATAATTAAAAAACGTTTTTTTAAGAACAGGTTGCACCGTTTATCGACACGCATGGTACGTAGTGAGACCAGGTCGTATATTTGAATAAGGGTTTAGTGGTGAAACATTAAATGAATAAGTCGTTGTTTAAGCTACGTAATTGTCTATGGAAAAGCTTGAAATATGCCATGTTAAAGTATTATGTGATGCAGATGGGGAGAAAGAGGAGGGAGAATGTAGTGACGTCATGACGTATAGAAAACACGTTATTGTGTTTGTTCCTTGGGCTGAGAGTATTTGTTGAAGCCAGTTGACTGCGTAAAGTACGTGCAATAAAGTCACCCCTCTTAGTTTTCACTTGAAGTATATAACATGGAATTATACGTTTCTTTTCACACGATTTATTCGATGAAGGTTTCATGAGTGTTATGAGAGTGGAAACCTCAGGACAATAGGTCGACGGAGAACAAAGTAAATGCTGGATTAATATTTCCATGTGGGTGTATAGGTCGCGTTTAGAGACATTGACTTACCACGATTTTATGGTTATTCTCGATTCAACATTCCCAAATATTTAGTGTGGTATGTAATTTCTTAAATACGTTTAGGAGCAAAAGGAGTACGCACACACACACAAATATATATATATATATATATATATATATATATATATATATATATATATATATATATATATATATATTTAAATTAAACCAACATAAGTTTATATATATATATATATATATATATATATATCGTAATATGTATTCTTGTGTATTAATAAAGAACATAAGTCTAAATACATATACAAGAATTATAATTGAATTTACAATTCAAAGCTTTTCGTTGGCCCACAGTACCAATATCATCAGGAATATTAAACAATTCAGGAATTGTTTAATATTCCTGATGATGTTGGTACTGTTAGCCAACGAAAAGCTTTGAATTGTAAATTCAATTATAATTCTTGTAAACTTATTTGTATTTTGACTTAGTTCTTTATATATATATATATATATATATATATATATATATATATATATATATATATATATATTTATTTATTTATTTATTTATTTATATATATATATATATATATGTGTGTATATATATATATATGTGTGTGTGTGTTTATGTGTGTGTGTGTGTGTGTGTGTGTGTATTTTATAGTTGAAATCCATAAAAAGATGAATAAAACAGATGAGAAGTACGTTAAAAGGAAATAAAACGGAAAAAATGGCTAAAAATAACACTCTATTCACCACTGTCTAAAAAAATTAGAAAATGTCTAGTAGAAAATAGTAGGTTGAACGTGAAGTTGTTAGGGAACCACAAAGACGCCATGCCTAATGAAAAGAAGTCAGGTATCTACCTGAAGTGTAGCAAGTGACCTTTGAGATATAAAGGCCAAACAAAAAGAAACATTAAAGCTTGGGCTGAAGATCATTTTTACCACGTTAAATATAATAGACCAGAAAAATCTGCCAAGGCTATTTGATGTATCGTGTTCCAAGTAATTTTAATAACTGTTGTTTCGGCAGGTGGGCGTGGCAATAATCAGTAATAACAATACTGAAATATGAAGTATCTATGTTGTAGCATTATGCACGATGTGAGGCAAAGAAAAAAATACGGGAACCATCCCTCCAATATTAATAATGGCGTGTGTAATCCTTCTAAATAAAGTTTTGTAAAACCCCTACTTAGTACGCCCCTACATTACGAAACGAAGGCTCTTTCCAAATGTTTGTTACCCACCTATTACATGGTTACCAATAACCACACCATATTACATAAAAACATAACGGGTATGCATCAAGCAAACTTTGGAGAGATACCAAAGATTGAGTTTTATCGCTAACACAGACACATAGCCAATGTTACGCCTTCGTCTTCACTAAACGTATCGCTAAGCGATTGTTACAGTATACGTAAACACTCCTCACATAAAATTCCAGGTCAGAGACTTCCTCGAAGGCCATAAATTAAAACAACAGAAGTCGGTGAATTGAAAACTCCCCAAGGTTGTGGCAGAATGCATAATAAGGACCGGAATCAATGGACGCGAACGAGCCCCGATCTTAACACTTTAACTGCCGCCATTACTGGGACATCGGGGGTGAAGTTAGGGGAGGGTTTCGTTTATGCTTTTGGAAGAAAGTAGACAGGGCTGTTTAATAATGAGTGTTTTATATTGTCGCTGGACTCAAAATAAAATACGATGGTTCTGATTTCAGTGATCAAAATGTATTCAAAATCATAATAAAAGTTTATACTATTTATAAAATTTTATTACATAAGAACCTCTTAACCACAAAAACCTTTTATGCAAGTCCTTATGTACATTTCGATTGCAAAGCTATCATCTTCAGACGAAATTATTACAAGAAATATTTCACAAAGCTCTAAAGTATCTCTAACTTTTGTTTCAACTTTTTTCATACTTTCTATCATATTGTTTGTCTATCTGGATAACTGTTTAATTTACTGTGGTCGATATATGCTACTATCTATATCGTATAAGCTATTATTTTCTCAATATTTTCCAAGTGGTTATCAGGGAAGAATATTTTCGCTAATAGCGATATATCTTGCAGCACTACACCTGTCAAAACTGCGAACTAATGGAACGCATTTATCAAACCGGCAGTGTCACGATCATATAAATCCAGCCAGCCGTCAATGCGTGTACCTCGCAAATACACGGTAGGGTGTTACACAATCTAGAGTGAAACATTTACCCGCCTCACTCTTCCATTGCTTCTCAATCTTGCCCGCTTTCCATAAAATTATCCGGTGAAGTACCTTTCAAAAAAATAATTCTTTGTAAATAATGAAGATGTGTAGTTCTGCAATAAGTATATTTTTGACCTATAATTACTATACCCTATGCACCAAAATAAACAGAGGTTAGATATTGTTTCATTTTCATAGTTTTACAAACACATACAAGTAAATAGAAGCTAAATCGGTTTCCGAGGGTACAAACATGCTATATTTGACCTTCGTACAAGGGCCTTTTAAGGGAGATGAGGATAAACGTTTCTTGAAGGAACGCCATATTCTCTAAGGCATTACGCTGGTTGCGCTATCTTCCTGGAAGCATTGTGAACAAAAAGAGAAGATTCGGGCACAAATAAATCTCCTAAGTTGTATAAAAAGACCTTAATGGTTATTTATGAGAGGAGGCAACTACAGCTGATTTAGTTTCACCCCTGTTTATTTTGTCGCATATAGTATTTATACGTAAAAATGACAGCCCATATCTCTTAAGTATTGTAAAACACTTAAACAGTTTACATTTTCAAAAAAAAAAAAAAAATGAAATACCTACGACACAAATGGTTTAAGTACGAAGCCTTCTTATAAATACTAAAATTATTGGGTCGCGTCTTATAAAAGCCTAAACCTAGTCAAGTCAAAAAATAGTATTTTAATATAAACAATAAGGATCTACTGACAATTTACGAATTTATAAAAACTCCTGTTTTACACCATATAAGATATATAATAATAGTAGTGACTAAAGACATGTTGTAAAAAAAAAAAATGAAACAGCTGACTTACTTGGGAGAAAAGATATAGACGGGGGTTAATGTGGCTTCTTCCTTCTAATAACACGACATTTGACCCTAGGTACATATTTAACATTATGACCTAAGGGCTGAAAACACACAGAAATATTCTTTAGCATTATTGGGAATCGAACTCAGAACTTTTGGTTTCGTAGTCGAGAGTTCTGCCCACTTCATTACGCAGCACCAAACCCGAACGACATTAAATTCTATTCTATTACTATTCTATTTATTTTATACTAAAAATAAAAATATATATTCTAATAATTAGTAAAATGTAAAAGACATTACTTTAAATATAAAATCTCCTAAACAGTTTAACACTCAACTTATTGCACAACTGAACCGCATTAAAAATGTTGAGACCATAACTTAACTTTTATTTCTACTTACTCCATTTCCTGTGACCTGAATAATTAACAGTGACTTTCAAGAGTCATAATTAAATGTCGAGTGAATAAAAACATTAAAATAGTCCTTTGCTGCAAAGGTAATGAAAGGTTGTGACTTTTGACCCAGAGACTCAACGAAACTCTTTCATATTTCCATTCAGTCTGTAAGCTGAACTTATTCAAAGTATAAGTGCTTTTCTCTTTATTTATACATATAGTGGAAATCTGCAAATAGCTAGTCTACGGACTACTGAAGTACATGACCACACTAACCATATGTTAGGTATATATCTTGAAACGAAGCCGAGTAGCAGTGGTGCAAAGGTGTTAACGTACTTTGTCCTGTCGTGGTTTAAGCCTAATATACTCTTATATTTATGTCAATAAATCTGTCGTAGAAACAAATGAAAACAAACATGTCTATAAACTGAAACGAGTTTTATCTGATTCGTACTCTTTAGGTTTAACAAGGAATATATAAACCCATGACAACTGTAATATTATTTTAGTCATGAAATAATGTTAATTTTATATACCAGCATTCAAAAACAAATCGGAATTGCTATTTGAAAATTTAAAAAAAATGTATAACTTAAATAAATAATATATGTGAAAAATGGTAACGATATCAGACTTCTACAGGTCATGAGATGGGCAGAGGAATGCGCTGATAGTTATTATTACCGCCCCACTTTACCATGAGTTTTGCGAACGAGAGGTTCATTTCTAAATTTATTAAAGTTGAGTGAGTGGAAATATGATCCATAGAAATTTCTTTCATAACGGAAGTAATGTTCTTTGAAAGAATTTTTTGTCAATGATTTAAATGAGTTAAATTTCCGCTATATATTATCTAATTTGAAACACCTCGTGATGCTATGTCACCTCGTGATGCTATGTCACCTCGTGATGCTATGTCACCTCGTGATGCTGTGTCACCTCGTGAAGCCATGTCACCTCGTGATGCTATGTCCAGGGCAATTCTAACCAAGAACATGGCGAAAATAACAAACACAAATGATAGACTCTACACACGTTTTTCAGCTAAGTTATAAAATAATTTGGCACAATCTTTCACTTCAAAATTGAATTCAAATTAATAGAGTTTAACGTTGTTAAGTGTTTAGGCAGGTAATAAAGTGAAAATATCTGTTACCATCCGAGTATTATAAATCAGTGATTAAGCACCGGGGTGTTATAAATTATATTATTCAAATTCCATATTTTAAACTCATAATATATTTAATTAATGAACACGTACAATATAATTAATTATTGAAATAACCTTAATAGTAGGTATCTCATATCTATATCATAAATTCAATAACTGTACAATTGTTCAAATTGTTTAACTTCATTATGAAAGAGATTTAATATTTTAAAACTATTGTAATTTTTAGATAATTTTCTTTTATTCAATTTTTGTTTATATTTCGTACTCGTATGTAATAAATTTTCTATTTGTATTTTTCCTAAAAAGTGTCTTTCTTGAAACATACCACTTATAAATTCAATTACTAATTTAATTACTCGGAGAATACACATAACGTTCCAGATTAACTACTAACTATGTAACATATAACGGCAGTATTCAACAACTTTCGTCATAATAAACACTGTTACACAATGATGCGATAATAGTTTGGTCCACTCAAAACGAAGACTGTATGGTGGCGATAGCAGTGACTTGCTTTATGAATTCACAAAACCTGGCAGCGTATTAGGAAATCTCTTGACATTGTCGAATAAATGGGTTTTATAATGAACTGCATTCAACGTCTATGCAACACATGTGACCGGGAAGAGTTAAAAGATTTTCGAGATGTACAAACGTTTTCTATTAGAGGGAAAGTCTCATTTCAGTAGTTATAAAGTAAAATATTACAGAAATACAACGTGCTTTTAATATACCTCTGAATTGTCTAGTTCTGAACAAATCTCCGGTCCTTAAGTAGGTCATATTGTCTCTTACAAAGCACGATACACTGTCATAACCCTGATTATATGTCCTACTAATATCTGTGGGCGCTCATCTCACTGAGAGTTACTAGGGGAAAACTTTTACCCTTATATGAATCTAATCTACAGTAGTAAATCATGTAACTGTAATGTTAAATAATAATAGAACTGATAAATGTTATACAGAAACCGCGGAGCCTTTAGCCTCATTTGGTGTTCTCGACATTTAATAAATGCTAGACGGGACTCGCTCGAGGCTAGTTTCCAATAAAGCGCGATCCGTCTGACTACAAACGTTATTCATAAGAAAAAGCAACATTTCATTCCGATGTTCACAAAACGAAAGACTTTCTTACAAAATTTATTATGTTATTGTAAAAGAATTTCCAATAAACTGCGCGTGCGGGTCCATATAATATGTCCTCCCAAAAAGAAAATATGATTTATTTTTAAATATAAAGTTTATAACATTTTTTATACATAACATTTTTTACGTTTGCCACTATAAAAGGCAAACCCTTATTGTCTCTATATTTTCCAACATTTATAATATATTATATAGTACTACACATTATATTACGTAAAAATACATTGACGTTAATTGAAACTTATTTACTTCTGCTCAAAATATCTTAATATAAACTATTTACGTTATTTTACCTGTGGTTATCCAATCCCATTGGTAATAATTATTAAAACCTTATTTGTATAGACGTTGTCCTGAACCCGTTTACTTTGTCCAGATAATGATATTACCACATCGTAGGCCTATATGTCTACTGCAATAAGCCAGATATACATTCTTAGTCCTGCAGAAACGTTGGCAAATATTTTCCTAATGATTCATGTATCTAACTTACTTTATTATTATTTTTTTTCATTACTTATTTTTATTAAATATAGCCTATAATTTACTTATGAACCAACTGTATTTATAGGACACTATATCTCTGATGCTTCAAACGAGATATTTTCAGCTGGGGTAGTAGCGCTAGAAACGTCCATAAACATTGTACTGCCAACTGTACTGTTAATGGAATATAGTTAACGCTACAAGCTATTCATAACTCTAATGCACACAAATTAATTTTATTTGTTACTAATATAAAGTATTATCGGTTAATCCAAAGTTTTTTTATGTCCCAAAATAATCTGTGCGTGACATTTCTTAAGTGATAATGTTTCTCCACTTAGTTGTCAAATTTGTATGTAATGAGATGTATACAATTAGCGGTCATAGGTTCTATGAGCTATTTTCAGGTGTTACACTCACGTTCAGTAGTAAGTACGAGTTATCTTAACAGTTCTTCATCCATATAGGTACTTCATCGAGACTAGTTAACTGTTGCACTGAATTGTTTATAGCTTTAAGGCGAAAAACCGCCATGATTGGTACTACTTCAGGTTTTAATTAAGTATTGTCAATATATATATATATATATATTGTCTTGGTAAAGAATAAAGGGGGGATATAATAGCATCACGTATGAAGGGATACTTGGAGTGAACGCACTTGCTATAGGGATAAACAGAAGATGTCTTCTCGTGACGTTACATTAGAAAGGGACATTATGGCCCCCTGTTACTGAGGGGGGCAGTCATGAGAACAATCACTTAGCCTTAGTAAAGTTGTTCTCAAACGAAGCGGAATGAAGGTGTCTACCAGCTACCCTTACTTTAATGTAGGCTGATAAAGTTATGAAATTTAGATAAACGTGATTTGGGTAGATCTACTTTTAAACCATCATCGCTGCAAACACTGGACGTCAATTTTTATTACTATTTTAACTCTTTTTTATAAATCTGGAAAACCAATTTGTTCTATAACGACATATAATTTGTTGCTTATTTTTGAGAAAGTAATCCAAACCATATTGCTAATGGGACTGAAATGAATAGTTACATCATACAGTTCTACTTATCTAAAAGTATAAGATGAAAAGTATAGAAGTTGTCATTTTACTGCTGGGATCAGATAAAAACTGCGGTCCTGGATTTAATTTAATTAGTGGTTCACACTCTCTCTCTGTCTCTGTCTCTCTCTCTCTCTCTCTCTCTCTCTCTCTCTCTCTTTCTCTTAAGCTTCCTGATGTTAAGTGTATACAGTTACTCTTAAAGCTTCGTCCTGAACCTGAGTTGTCAAGGTTCCTAACCACCTTTGCTTCCAGAAAAATCTCGCGTACAAGACCACAACTTCTGTACAAGAGTGTGACTGTACTCCTCGCTTTGTACGAAAGTATTTCACACACTTTATCCAAGCACGAACCCTCGTGGACGCAACATCAATGCACGAAGTAAAGACATCCCTAGAGGTGGACAATAGAGATGTATGAATAGCTTTCTCAACTATTGTCTCACGAGATTCGAAATAATAAAGTTATATTATTACAAACAAATAGAACAATAAAATATAAAGTAAACGATATAAATATCTAAGTAGAGGGTTAGCTTCGTAAAGGTTTTTGAAACGCGTCAGCAAGTAAGCAATTACGTATTTACTTCATTAGGTACTTATTATTTATAGATATAAATATGTTTAAAAATGCACTTTAAAATATTAGTAAATTTATTGTTCGGTGGAAAATATTTTTCAAAAACGTATTAATGGTAAAAACATACATCAGTAAGAAAATATTGAACGGAAAATATACTAGTTATTCGGGTGTAATGGAAACATCGTCACGAACTTTGCGTTTGGCCACTACAAACTAATTCATTATAAATCGCATTAAACTATGCCGAGCATAAAGGTGTATCAAATGGAAAATGCTTTTATTATTCAAGTTAGAGTTTTAGATGTATCCTATGAAAAGGAAATACCTGTTCCTAGACTTTATCATTATATTAAAATGTATTTTCTAATTATATTATTTTTATATCAGAAATTTACTAAGTTTTTATACTCAAGTAATTAGGAACTTAGTTGCAATTTCCCCTGAAGGGAACTTAATTCCTCTCCCATAGCGAACTCATTTACTCTGATTTTTAAAAAATTAAAAAACCAATTTAACATAATTCAAATTGCATTCTTCATTTTCACTTAAATGCCAGACAAACTACATCCCCCCCACATACTACATACAACTACATACTTATGTCACATGATATAATAAATTCACCAAGAAAATAATTCCCTATATAATATCATTTCTGTACCACAAAAGGTGTTTCTAATTAACTGCTATTACGTCATTTTACTTTCTTGTGTTTTCAGCATTGGTTAATCAGTAGCCAAAGCTGTTTTAAATATTATTAAACAAAGATAGAAATTATTATTTCCAGAGAAACGAAAGAAAAATTATCGCTCTGTTACCGATCAACATTTTACCTATTTTTAGTGGATCTAAACTTCTAAACGTTCAAAATCATGAAATAGCAAATTACCTTTTGAGTCCTTTCGTTAGATGCTTGGGCTTTATCATGTTGGAGGTCTCAGTGCCGTATATGGTTTATTCGTTTACAAGAATCACACAGCGGATTTCCTTTGACTAGAAAAATTAAATAAAGTATGCAAATATTACTGCAAGGAATATATGGCTGACAAATGATTGATAAAATATAAAAAAACTTGAATAAATATAAATTTAAAAGGTTACAAAATACATGAATAAATTATCTCTAAAGCGAAAGATTTAAACGAGAATGAGGCAGAGATAAACTGAAAGCTCACTGAACAAAATGTTAGACTAACAGACAACTAAGAAATGTATATCAGTTTTTATAACAACACTCAATATCTAAATCACACATTTAATTGACATATAAACAAACATATTTCCATATCTAACTCATATTCATTAATTTATTCTTATTGCTCATGAAAATTATCAAATAAAATAAGCAATATATATATATATATATATATATATATATATATATATATATTCCTTTGTTGACTTGTTTAGGAATGACTCCATTTTAAAAACTTTAATAGTACACATTTAAGTTTTGAAATTAGAGTCATTCAGAAAAGCGTCAAAAAAAGAAAATATTGTAATGTTATGCAAGGCAGAAAACTGTACTCAAATATATACAAATATTCCTAACAAAAATCAAGATGTGTATATTAGGAATGGTATTCAATATGTATTTAACTCAGATTGTAGTTAAACCTTTAGCCATGTATGTTATTGCTAACACAATACTTTGTATAGCAGCGTAAAGAAGGTTATAAGTATAATTCTAACAGAAGTGATATTTAAAATTACAAATGAAATAATTAGCCCTAAAACTATAAACATTATGAAACATATTCGGGCTGGGTTGTACAATCACCATTATACAAAACATACATACAATCGTAATTATAAAACTTCATTCTGAAACGCATTTCAATGATATTATGTCATCATCATCAGTGATACTATCATAAAAATATAACTTTAAATAAAGATATAGGACATGGCCCATACTACTTTAAAACAAAGGTTATCAGTATAATGTTTTATAAGAAAATATTATTTAAAGGTTATGTTTTTATTTCTATAAATAAAGATATATGTTTGTGATTGAATCACTGATGATGACGAGATAATGTTATTTTAAGGCTTTATTATTAATTGCGAGTTGTATGTATTTCTTGTGTTTGTAAACATTATACAAATAAAATAAAAATACTAATTTCATAACTAAAATGTGAACATTATTATAGACATTTTACAAAATATATTCTTCTTTAGTTGTATACAAATTAGCATTATATTAAAAGTTTATATAATTCTGTTTGCTATGAAATTCTAGCACACAAATTAAAAATATTATTGCTACCCCTATAGGAATAAGAGAGGCTCCTATAAAATCATAGATATACGAATATATATATATATATATATATATATATATATATATATATATATATATTCATTCGCATATCTATAAACGGAAACAGATACATAACTCACTGGTTGCCATTGTAAACGTGTCTCAAAAACAACATTGATGAAGAAGAATTACCGTTCGAAGTTACATAGCACTTAGGGTAAGTCCAAGAGCACTTAAGGAAAACAACTAAAGGACAATTTGCAGTTGTTTTGCAATTGCTGCAAATGAAAAGATACTAAGTAACTATCGTAACGTACATATCCCTATATAGGCCTGTAAATCTCCGTAGCCCTAATTGTAAGAAATGCATAGAGTAATATAAGCTAAGAGAAGGAATGTATTCATGGTAGAGCATAAAGCAAGCCGAAGGAAGCAAAGAACTGTTAAAAGATTTATTTTATAAATCGCACATTTTATCGGACTTTAGTTTGTTTTGAAACACTAAACAAACACCAGATACGTCCAAGTCGATATCTGAGGGGTATAAATCCCTTTAATCTAGAAAGTTGACATGAAACTAAAATGAAACACTGTCACACTTCTTATCGACTTTATTACGTCAGCAAACAAATGGAAAATCGATTTTTTATTGCTAAACAGAGACCCTGGACAATTCCCGTTAGAGATTATTTTAAATAAAAAATTACAAGGTTATCTCAGTGGCCTGAATATAACTTATTTCTCTCTTTACGTTTTGTGATAAAAGTTTAATTTAAAATCATATCGTCTTTCAGAACGTCCGTCTTAATTTAAAATTTGTTTATTATTCAAGATTCAACGAACGATCACAATCTCGCCTGTCATGTTCTTGGAGGATTCGTTCCTTAAACTCACCCTTCTTTGTTGTAAGATCATTTTTTCATTTTCGTCGAAAGCTGGTGTTTCGAATATATTAAATCCCTACCAAGTAAAATTTAGTTGTAATCCATTTTTCTCTAATCTGTAATTAAGAATTAGAATTTAATACGTTTAATATACGTGTCAACTCATACACTTAGGGAAAAGTCAATTGACAATATCTTTTGCCAGGTATTTATTTTTATAAATTCCTGATAATATGTCACACTCTACCTATATATATATATATTAATAAAATATATTTTACTTAAAAGTATATAAAAATGGTTTTATATAAATACATATTTTAAAATTGTATTGAATGACACTTGATGTTGATACATTTTTCACAAATATTAATTTAATAATAAAATTTAATAATTACTTTAGTTCTATGTGCGAGAATAAACTTTCCACGAAAGGGGCAAGGAATGCAATATAGTTAATTAATCCCATTTTGCCTAAATTAAGTGATAACATATGATTTCTTGAAACAACCTGCATATATGTTATAGCTTATGTGGTAGAACAGCGGTTTTAACGGATAGGTTATCTTAGAAATGAAAAGCAGTTACGCTGTTTGGCAACAAACCTGATATTAACGCTTAAAGGAGACCACTATCCTTGCAAGAGTTTGTCACTACAGGGAATCGAACCTAAAGATTTATTTCGCAATAAAGTGGTCCACCTACTTCACCACGCATCTTTCTAGATTAGCACTATTTGTTAAGTAAAATAAGCCTCTGTTAAAAAACTACAAAACCCATTTACGTTCGAAACAATTATACTAATGAAATGAAACAGTATCCATAAAATATGCTGTATTTTTAAAAGTATATTATCAAAACCCTTATACTTTGTTCTTTTGTCCCTCAAGGCAAACACTGAATTTTACACCTAATATACTAAGGGATACAGCCGGGTAATTTCATACTACACCCGCTAATCAAATTACAGGACCTAATATGCGTTTCCCACTGAAAATATAACAAGTTTTAACATTGTAACGTTTATATTATAATATTCAATTATTATTTATTTTAATCAGTAAACATAAACTTATACGAAGTTGTATCATTAAGTAAAAAAAATTTTTGGTTTACAAAATTAAGTTTTTTTTACATTACGGTATTTATTTTACAAAAAAAGTTTAGAACTGTGTGTCCGTATTTTGGAACTTATCCATTTATTAACTTGTATTTTAAAAAATAAAATCTATATATCATTCTAGTAGCGGTCATCATTAAATATCCTCAACGCGTAGAAGCACAAAACCTTAATTTGTAAAGTATTATTAAAATCGCATTTTACTTTTTAGAATTATAATGAAACTCAACACCCCATAGATACAAAATGCTATATTTCGTTTCACAGAATTTGTCAGATAATATGAATTCACAGTCAACGACGCGAGAGATAGCAAACTGTCATCACGGAACAAACCCTTGTGTAGGCACTGGACCGCACAGTGGACTTGTGTCTGGGCATTGGACCGCATAGATACACCTCGGAACCACGTTATTTATTTCTCAATAGAGTTTTGGTTAAATAAAACTCGTTCCAAAATGCAAAATACTACGTCAAAGCGACACACGAGGTACAGATTTGTTACCGTTTTTTTTTACTTCGTCTGCGTTAACGAACTCTCAAGTTTTGTTTCGCTTAGATATTTTATAATCTTATAAAATATATAGAATGTATCAAAACTATAGAAA
This sequence comes from Prosapia bicincta, assembly GCA_036971475.1. Lineage (NCBI taxonomy): Eukaryota > Metazoa > Arthropoda > Insecta > Hemiptera > Cercopidae > Prosapia > Prosapia bicincta. The sequence goes on along the minus strand of JBAIZL010000007.1, from coordinate 61,406,303 downwards.
CACGACCAATAAAACTACTTACCTAATTAAACAATTATTAAATTAAATGTTTTTCCTTAATTGCGAATTTTAAACATATTTTCTTGGTCTCTACTGTGACCTTTTGAAGGTTCCATGTGATGGAAAATGCCTGTTGTTTTTGCGGTGCTTGTTTTCACTTTATAAACACCTCGGATAGATTACGTACACCGAGGCAAGATTGATGGCGTTACAAATCCTTTTATCAGCCCATTAACTAAGCGATTTGTTATTCAACACCGTTTCTCCTATAAACAGACAAAGCCTTGTAGGAGAACCCATTGCGTACAGCGGATGTTGACAGTATGTTAACACAGATCAGCTGATTGATTACGTTTATTGCCAAAGTTGTTTGTTTCAGACATTTTGTACGTCTCTAGACAGAGAGAAGAGGTTTTTTATCGCTGCAGAGTTACGGACGTGCTTCAGCATAACAGCAACAATTTGATGAGCTCACTATAACAGGGAGAGTCGTGGAGTGAAGAGGGTGGGGGATACGCTGTCGTGAGACAGTTTGTTGGTAATGCACGATGACATATCTATCGCAAGGTTGTCCTACTAACTTCAGGGATACGGAGGTGTACTGGGCTTTATATTAGGAACCTAGAAAGAAGAATTAACGCAAGGCTCAGATACCCTCCAGGGCTAAGAGGTATTAGAGAAGCGATGTAGGAAAGGAATTTAAAGAGATGTATTTGAACAGAATTATTAAAGGGGAGCAGATCTCTTTCAGGGCTAATACATGTGGGAAACGCTTGGATGGGAAGGAACGTAAAGAGATAGATGTGAACCGAATTATTAAAGAGGGACAAAGTTCTTTCGGAGCTAAAATATGTTGGATATGCTTGAATGGAATGGAACTTGAAGAGATAAATGTAAACCGAATAATATAAAAAATATGTCACTGTCAGGGCTAAGAGGTATGAGAGATGCTTGGATGGAAAGGGATTTAAAAATATAGTTGTGAACCTAATTATTGTAGTGGGATAAAGTTCTTTCGGAGCTAAAAGATGTTGGAGATGCTTGGATGGAATGGAACTTAAAGAGATAAACGCGATTGAATTATTGTAGAGGGTAAAAGCTCTTTCGGGGGTAAAAGGTATGGAAGACGCTTGGTTGGAATGGAAAGTAAAGAGGTAAACGCGATCGAATTATTGTAGAGGGTAAAAGCTTTTTCGGGGTAAGAGATGTGGGTGACGCTTGGATGAAAAGGAAGGTAAAGAGGTAAATGAGATCGCATTATTGTAGAGGGTAAAAGCTGTTTCGGGGTAAGAGATGTGGGAGACGCTTGGATGAAAAGGAAGGTAAAGAGGTATATGAGATCGCATTATTGTAGAGGGTAATGCTCTTTCGGGGTAACAGATGTGGGAGACGTTTGGATGGCCTGGAAGAGAAAGATGTAAATGAGATCGACTTATTGTAGAGGGTAAAACCTCATTCGGGGTAAGAGATATAGGAGACGTTTGGAAGGAATGGAACGTAAAGAAGTAAGTGTGAACCATTAAGTGTGAATTATTGTAGTGGGATAATGCTCTTCCAAGGCCTAAAGATTTGAGGGAAGTTTGGATGAAGAAAATATTTGGACTGTGATGTCCATGAAGTTGGAAACGAAACAGTTTTGTCTCTACAAAATTTTTAATAATTTTACTCTAACTACTATCCCAGTATGTTTTGATTTTAATAAGACACAACATAAATATTATTTAACTACATTGGATGGTAGTCGGTGATAAGGATTGCAATACTGAAGAGGTGATGTAAATCAAAAGAAAAACCAATTAATTCTTAGACGTTATAGATATTATTTAAGACTTTTTTTATTTTTGAAAACCTTTATACTGCCTGCTGAAAATAAGATAAAAAAAACCTAGCTAATCTCTTCTGGCCGAATCGCGTCGAGTTTAATTTAGTTGAACCCCTACTATAATCGACTATCGATCGTGCGACGCCGTCTCTATCAATCTCAGCAAGTCATTTATCTCTTGTCGGGTGTAATCGATCACTCGGCTGCTTCCGTACAAAAACAGGAAATTCGAAGTCGAGCCGCATCAAGCAAATATCTACGTAATTGATTAATACTACCTTCTGTGTAGTTACCATAGAGGCCTAAATTCAGTTGCCAACCGTAATGGAGAAATTATTTCCATTATAAAACAGTTATTAAATACCTTTCCGAGGAATCTCGCAGAACTTCTATAATCGATTGACGTTTTCGAAACCAAATCCTTATCACATCATATTGTTTGATAAATTATTACAATTTTTATAAGATATTACACCTCTTAATTTCAATAATTTTATGTAAAATATAATTTTTTTGAGTGTATGATTTGTGCTTCTTAAATAATAAAAACTTTATCTGAATCATTATATTGATAAATAATATATATAGTAAATTAGAATTCTTTATTAATTTTAATAAAACCAACAACGTTTGATTTTAATTACAACTGATTTTGAAGTAACATGTCAAGGAGAGTAGTTTCGAAGTAAATGTCGTATTACTTTGCCAACATTAAGGGTTGTTCAAAGATTCGATCGATTGTTGACGAAATCTTTTAAAGTTTATTCCATACATGAGAATGCCTTAAAACCTACAGAGGACCGTTGCAGACAATTTATTAAAGACTTATGACTCTTCCATTCCCAGTTGTTACGGTTAACAATTAAACGCTTTTTTTCCAAACGGCCGTCCTCAATTAGGCAAAAAGTAAGTGCTACTATTGGCAATTGGCCACGTAATCAAACGCCTTAGAATAATATAGGAGAAGTGTAGTATTTATTTGGCAAAGATACAAATAAAGTATTTAAACCATGCAGTCGCTGTTGTTACACTCCATTCAAATTACTTTTCGCAACTTACAAAGATTTAATTTCAGGACAGAAGAGAATTCCTTTTATCTCCAATGTTTACACACTGACAATTCATCCGCTTTCAATACGCAGTTCTAAACATGCCCCACGGCTACAAAAACATCGCCAGTTATAAGATACAAAACGAAATTGACATTCATTTAATTTAAAATCAGTTCACAAATTCTATATCTCATTTAATTAAGGAGGGACATGAATTGTATGATGAAAATGCTTGGTGTATTTGAATAAAGATGCAAGAGAAAGTATCACGTTTGCATATGCTTTTCTACGCATGGTCTGAGTAGGTTCAAACCCACCCTGAGGCAAAAGGAGTATAATGAGTCTATACTGCTGTATAACCCTGAGTATAAATAGGTGTAAGGAGTATTTTCAAAGAGCAAATATTACGAAAAGTTTCTAAAGTGTACGAAAAAAACTCTTCTTTTAATACAAATATTTTTTTAATAAAATGTTTTTTTTTAGATAAAAGCTTGATAAATAATACTGCAAGATCTCTAATAATGATTCATGAAAATACGGGAGGGAAAATTTTGTATAACCTAAACGCTCTTAGGTAATCATGTTTTTAATTTTTTTTTTTTTTTAATTAAAAATATAAGCAATATTAAAAACAATTATTATCCACAAACATAAAGATGTACTTGACCTCTATCCGAAACCACTATTTCTATTCATCTATTTCTTCCATGAGCAGTTTTATTTCGTCTACGGTCGCAAACGAGGAAACCCACAGTAAATCAGCTCTTCTTAGCGATAAGAATTAGGTATACGCCATTAATATTTCCATGTGACAAATTGGCCTTTGTGGGACTACTAACAGAATGCTAACTGTATACCGAGATATAAAGTAATGCAAGTCATAAAAAAGTCTAAAAGAACCACACATAAACTAACAAAAAAGTCGGGACTACTTCCACCTTCCTTGAGTAATATTCTAAACCCGTATGGAAACAGAACAATTCTCAAACGTACGTACCATAACCATGATATTTATTATAACCTTACACTTTTAACTTGAATTTATACACCTTATAAAATTTATATATGTTTTTAAAAATTTAGCCTCTATTTCCGTTAAATATGCTTTAGTAAATGCATATAAATTATATCCAAGGCTAAAGCCACCATTTTTGAAAACTTTATTTACAGTAATGTATTCGTAATAACTTTTTTAACTATACGTACAATAAATCTTCAGTGAAATATAATGTTAAAAGAAATATTCGAAGTATTGTTTATAGTTAATTCGCTTGATAGGTTTTTTTAAACGATACATAACCAATTGGATAAAAGATATGATCGGAAATTATTTATTTGGGTAAACCTGGGTTCATTCGAAACTCAAAACTTTACATTGCATAGGGATCGGTAGAGATTTTAACATCTTTATAAAAAAAAAACAACCTCTAATCCTCGTAAACACTTTAACGACGCATAATTTTCCCTTCACATAAAATTATTACAACAAATTAGGATATAACTGTAATAATAATAAAAATATTTAATAAAGAAATCAAGTCACAGTGTCAGTTACTAAGGCACAAAGCACATGTATAAAGAAGATTTAATAAAGAACAGCGTAAAGAAAAGCATTCTTTTATTGCTTCTCTTTCGAATATTTATATTGCGTTTTGCTTCCACCCTAATGCATGTTTTTATATTTGAAACATATATAGCTGTTTTACATCCCACATATATAACTCCAAGTAAAAATCCAAAATATTGTCAAAAGTCAGGGGTAGGCCCAAGTCGTTTACGTTATACGTATAGCGAAAGGAAAATTCTATTTTTATTTATTTTGTTGATATTTACTGGTAAAATATCAAAATATGAGAATATATCTTACGGTGCTTATTGTGAAAAATCTACACAACACAAATAGCTTTAGTAACAAATTAAAACTGAATAATAAAAATAAAAACTACAAATTAACTTAAAACATTAAAAATTTATTAAATTTAGTTACGGATTTTTATAAATATCTATAAACGTCTAAAAAAATATTATATGATTTAAATTGCGAAGTCTTTGAAAACGCAGCTTGAGTCTAAGAAGAAATGTTTTGTTTCAAAATAACACCTTTATTGTAGACTTGTACGAAAAATATGGTTTCACTACCACATTTAAAATGTTTCTGGCACCATATTAAACTCATGTTAATACCTAATATCCATGATAATAAACATTGAAAAACCTTTATTAAAAACAATTATTTTCAACCTTCTGATAATGCAGTCTTAGCAAAATGTACGTAAAAGCTGTGTACATATTTGGAGCAAGGGTTACAAATTTGCAGCAAGGGTTACAAATTTGCAGCAAGGGTTACATATTTGGAGCAAGGGTTACATATTTGGAGCAAGGGTTACATATTTGCAGCAAGGGTTACATATTTGCAGCAAGGGTTACAATTTTGGAGCAAGGGTTACATATTTGGAGCAAGGATTACATATTTGGAGCAAGGATTACATATTTGGAGCAAGGGTTACAAATTTGGAGCAAGGGTTACACATTTGGAGCAAGGGTTACATATTTGCAGCAAGGGTTACATATTTGGAGCAAGGGTTACATATTTGCAGCAATGGTTACATATTTGGAGCAAGGGTTACATATTTGGAGCAAGGATTACATATTTGGAGTAAGGGTTACATATTTGGAGCAAGGGTTACACATTTGGAGCAAGGGTTACATATTTGCAGCAAGGGTTATATATTTGCAGCAAGGGTTACATATTTGGAGCAAGGGTTACATATTTGCAGCAAAGGTTACATATTTGCAGCAAGGGTTACATATTTGCAGCAATGTAATACTTATAACTACGCCTATGTGCTTTGTATTTTTTTTTCATTTATCAAGTTTTATGATACGTAATGGTTTACCTATATTTCTGAAAGATATATACATTTCTATTTTATCTTTTCACAGTCCGTTGCATCTGTGTTCGTTTCTCAACTATAGAAATCATTTGACAATTTTACTCTCCCTTTACACTCGTTTTATATTCTACACATTTTCAGGTTTTTACGCTTTACTTCTTCATTTTTATTCTACAAGAATCTTATGTGGATTCATTTTTTTTCATTTAGTGTTGATCATAATTTGGCTTCCAAGAAAAATTCTTCTAAATGTTAACCTTCGCTTTCGTTATTCCCCTCATTTCTCTCTAGCATATTTCAGTTACTTAAACAGGCGGGCTTAGTAAGGTTAACATAAAATCACTTTGTGCAATTTTCACCAATAACAGACTTACAAACAAAAGAAGTAGTTAAATTAAAAACACGAGAATTCTGAACCACAGAAAACCGTGCATCCTGACGTTTCAAAGCTGATGTCATCAATTTCTCTTAGTTTTACCACTCCGTCTTTTAGAAACATTATTGGTTTTTTCGCACAGACCTGATTTAGAAATACTGCTAATATACGTGAATAAAATATTCACAAATTAGGAAACAAAATACCGATTTACAAATCGTCATTGATATGGTGCAAGTGTTGAGCTATGATTTTAATTCATGTAACTGTTTCAACAGGAAATTAAAGACGCGCACGCACGCACGCACGCACACACACACACTTATAAGTGTATGTGTGTGTGTGTGGGTGTGTGACTTCTTCAGTTTTCCAATCAATTAAATAACTCTTTCCTTCAAAATACGAGTATTTCGTATATAAGTATGTATTTAAATATATGTATATATTATAACAAAACATATGTTTCTAGCTAGAAATATTTAATAAAAGCATTGTTAGATATTTCTAAATACATTGGCCGGGCTTGCTGTGTTAAGGGATAGCGTTAGTTGAAAAGACCAAGGGGGTTTTCAAATGTATAGTAAGTTCTCAACTGGGAAGGGGAACAATAGATGGGATGACAATAGTATATTTGAAAAGGGTAAGACCAGAGTCCGAAAGTTGCCTTTGTCGGCGGATTTCCCCCCTTTTACTCTCCCAAATTGAACACGAGCAGAGAACAATGCAAATCAAGACATGACCAGTATTAGTGAAGAAGATAGAGAAAAGGTAAGTGATGGAGGGGAGGCAGGAGGAAAGTTCAGTTTTATAAAGTCGAGGAGGGCCAGTAGAAGAGTTCCATTAGACGAAGAAGGATTGCAGTTCTGGCCAGTCGAAGAGTATAACCCTGGTCGTCAGAGAGACAAGAGAGTATTGAAGAGGAAGACGTCGATTATGAGGACAATACTGAGGAACAGTAAGGATCATCCCAGTTAAGCACTTAACGCAAATATAAGGAGAAGTTAATCATAATTATTATTTATGCAATATTTCAATTTTTATAAAATTTAAATTAAAAGTCAACAATCAAAATTTTCGAAAAGGGGATAATAAATACAGTTATAATATTACAAGCCATAACACAGTAACCTAAAGCCTAAAGGTATATACATTTAACATAGATTGTGTTTGTAAAGAGTTCGTGCTGTTTGTATTATCGTTGAAGCCAGATTGAAGATAACAATATAATAAATTGTTGAAAAAAATATTTAACAAGAAAACGTAACCTACATATAATATATATAATATTCCTGCTGATGTTGATACTGCAAAGAAATGAATAGGAGTAAAAACATCAGATGCCAAAAGATTGCTTCCAAATCATTACTATACGTTTTTTGAAAGTGCTGAGTCTAATACTGTTTTCAAAACTCAACGAAGATTTGAAAAAGGTCTTTACTGGAGTATGAAATGGGTGCATTAGGAGCAAAATGACAGATGCAAGAAAATGATCACTTGGGGGTGTTTTAGTGAGAGTACTGAGGGCAATGTCATCATTGAAAGTGAGGCTCTGCATGAGTAGCAAACTGATGATTAGGGGTAAAATGTTAGAAGGCAAAAAAAGCTAGGAAATAATTATTCGCGGTGTTTTTGTTGGGGTTTTGTTGTCTTCGAACGTTAACGGGGATGAACAGGTGGGCCTCTAAAGGAGTAGCAAAGGTGTGAGTTACGGTAAAAGAGGTCATAAGGCAAAAAAATGTTCACTCTTGGTTTTTGAGAGTGCTGAGCCAAATGCGGTCATAAAAAGAAAATGGGTAAGCACTGGGTTTGCTTTACGGGAGTGGCAGAAAGATGAATGCGGGTAAAAATCCCAGAACAATAATATCGACAGTATTTGCTCACTTCGAGGCTTTCTAGAGTTCCGTGAGCAAAAAATCCAACATTCAGTTTATTCTTGATATGAAAACTTGTGTTTATAGACAGATTTATAAATGAAAACAACAAATATTTTTTGTGAAGAATTGGTACATTATAAACTTTATAAAAAAACTTTAAAAAATTAGAATTGGTTATAGCTATAATTTAAAAAAAAAAAAAAAACTATACATAAGTAAACCTACTATTGTTTCAACCTTGTATACAACTTATTAGTAATCAACAAATAGAGCTTGTTGACTGACATCATCTTAGTTGCATCAGTTCAGGAGTTTACATGGTGCGGACATAATTATTTCTATACATAACATATCAATCTAAAGCTCGTTGTTTAGACGTCGAAAATTTTCGAGCACTGTCTGTGTTAATATTTTTACAGCACAACTATAGAAAAAACGAGAAACAATGGGGTACTATGTACAAAGAAGACCAGATCTAGCAGCACATACATACTCCAAGCTTGTCACGTGCTATATTTCAAACGGCTTGATTAGCTAAGGCTGGGAACGAAGAGTAGGAAGTTGGGATGGAGCGGAAGCTTCATTTGGTAGCAAGACGGATTCACTAAGGGCTCTTGAAATACCAGTGCTCGAAAGGGTAAAAATATTAACACAGACAAAATGTCCGACCTGTAAACAACGAAATTTAGATTGATATGTTGTATACAGAAATAATAATGTCCCGTACGCACGAAGTAAAATCCTGAACTGATGCAACTAAGATGATGTCGGTCAACAGGTTCTGTTTGTTGATTAATAATAGTGTGTGTGTGTGTGTGTGTGTGTGTGTAAATGTATACATTCATAATATATATATATATATATATATATATATATATATATATATATATATATATATATTTGGAATAATCATCATGTAGCTGACTGAAGAAATCGAGATATGATGACCCTTCGAAATTGTTATTAAAGGTTCACCTTCACTTCACAGGCATTAAAACAATCTCTACGATCATTGGAATAGGGACAGTCATTTATCAATGAAGCTGGAAGTGTATGAAAAAATATAATGCAGAGAGAACCTAAAATCTAATTTATATATATATATATATATATATATATATATATATATATATATATATATATATATCGCAATATGTATTGTTCTGTATTAATAGAAAACTAAGTCAAAATACAAATACAAGGATTGTAATTGAAATTACAATTCAAAGCTATTCGTTGGCTAACAGTACCAACTTCATCAGGAATATTATTTGAACGTACAGTTTGCTATACTACTTTGTACATACAGTATGTTAATTTTAATTGTTTAATATTCCTGATGTGGGTACTGTTAGTTAACGAAAAGCTTTGAATTGTAAATTCAATTAAAATTCTTGTATTTGTATTTTGACTTAGTTCTTTATATATATAAATATATATATATATATATATATATATATATATATATATATATATATAATAGCCTCGATTTTGTAGGTTTGGAGGTAGGATTTTGAGGTAAAAGCCCGGGAATATTTTCCCCAGTAATGTTATTTATTAGCGGCTTTGGTTAATTTGTAATCTTGGCTGTTTAACTTAAGTTTTTTAAGATGTTTTTCTCGCTTAAGCATACAATTTCCTACATAGGAACAGCGCGTTATTCTTGCATAGCTTTGACTTATCAGTAATTACCACAAAGATATCTCTATCAACATATTTTCCCTAAACCTAATACATCATGCAATGCTACACCTGTCAAAACTGTGAACTAATGGAACGCATTTATCAAACAGGCAGTTTCACGATCATATAAATCCAGCCGCTGTCTACCTTAACGGATACGGACTACGTCTGATGAACACACTCTGAAGAAAACTTTAAATCTCCATTTCCGCGATTTATGTTTCCAATTTCCCTTATTTTCCTTAATATGTATAAAAGTAACAATTTCTTTTAGGTATAGAATTATTTCCCGTTAACATTGAATTTTCAAGGGGCATTTGAGTCTATAATGATTAGTCGTGTTTACCAACAACTGCAGCAACATTTGACTTATCGCTCATACAATATCGCTCCTTGTTCATTTCTCTCCAAGGACTATTTGTTTTGCTTTTTTGGCGAAATTGAAAGAACTATATGCGCTTCCATTTTGATTTCACCATCGTAACATTTGAAAGTGGAGTATTATTGGACTATGGTAGAATATATATCTTACGTTTTAGCCTAAGCAGTAACAGAGAACATTAGGAATGGACTGAGAAATAGAGAAAAGTCTTAGTGGTAGATATATGTATAGAGGTTTGTAAGAAACGTAGTTTGTCTACCAGTGATAAAGTGTACTAAGATTTTCACATTAGAGAAAAGTGATAAAAACAAGTACGATTGTATGACATTAAATTTCAGAAACAATATCTAAGCGTATAAAACAGCTTAATGACGACTCGATACGAAGTCTTGAGTCTTTTATGATCGTCCTATGCTTTTTGCAACCCCAGTTATATCATATATATATATATATATATATATATATATATATATATATATATATATATATATATATAATGACAGGCAATTACAATCGCATGCTAAATACGGAGTTTGAACACTTCGTTGAACACTTGAGCTACGTTCAATAACAAAATGGCAAATTTTAAAATATATTTATGTAAATGTTTGTTGAATAATGTATAAAGTTTGAAACGTAAATAATTTAATCAATGAATGAATGTATATTACCCACAAACCTGTAAAAGAAAGAAAACTAGATTGAGTAATAAATCTGCTAATAATATATAAAAACAATTGACCAAAAAAAAAAAAACTAAATAGGTCCAAACATAACAAAATAATGTACTATATGAAATTCAATACCAATTCGAAAATCATATAGATCATTAACAAAAACAATAAAGTGTATGTAAGGAGACGTGAAGCAAACGTATAAAAGGATATAATATAGTAAGAGAAAACATTTAAGTAGGGGATATAACAAAGTAATATAGTATAAAAAAAAATAAAAATTCAAATTAATAATGGCAAAGACGCAAACATAACTAAGGTTTGTATTAAAGCTAACAGATATCATGTTCATGCTAATTGATATCATGCTTCAAACGTATAAGAGGGTTGTATAGAGTGTATAGAGTGGGTTGATCAAAAACACTAGTATAACTCCAGCGTTACGTATAAACGGATTTCTGTTATTTGTATTACGTTTCATGATAAATTGTTCCCGTCATTCACCTACAGTAATGAGTTTATTTTAATGGCTACTGTGTAACTTTATGACGTAGCGGGCGGCTTTATAGCCTCAATAAACTTACGGCCCCAACGAATGTAAACATCTTGCCCTAGATAAATCCAAAGGAGGGCTACAAATCGCATGCTAAAGAGGGTTACCTTGTTTCCCCCTAAATGTGTGAAAACATTGTTAAATTTACTATAAAAAATGTTTAGATTTTACAAGATTGTTTACACTATGTTTTTCTAATTTTTTGCAATTTTTCTATGTCACTATAGTGTACAGATGCCCATAAAACTGGAGAGTTTATATAAAATGGATTGCTTACATTCAAGGTTTTGCACTTAAAAGGAGTATACACTGAGTTTCGGTAAATGTATACAAGAAACGTGTAATGGATTTATCCTTGCTAAAGTTTTTCTTAAAGATTTGTTCTCGTAATTTAAATAATAAATAATTTATAATAAAAATAATTTATGAAGAAACATACATTTTGCACAATTTCCAATAGTACAATATAAGTGTAGATTAAGGAGACATGGTTACCGGAAGCATATTTGGGTTACACAAATTATACTGTGAGAAGTCTAGTACTAATGTAGACTATATTTCTTGTTTATTTAATCTAAACCTAACCTCTGGCCTACAATATAATAATTTTTAATAAAATAAAATTTGTATAGTATTATTATTTTCATCTTTTATAATACGAGACAACAGGTCTTCGTACGTTTACCGCGGTAGAGACGTAGTTGAGTCAGTTTAGACAAAGTTGATCCATGTGTTGAGACGAGGTTGAGACAAGTAAACCTTATCACTACTATAATATTACGTGAAAATGGGACTTTGAAAGAGTTGTTTAAAATAATTGTGTGAATATTTAAGCAAGTAAAATTCAAAATATTACTAGACTGATAAAAAGGGGGTTTCCTGAAAATTATTTTTTCGTCACAAAATAAATTGGTTTAAACATCATACAGGATAAACTTTTATGTATAGTTTTAGTAGATCCTAGATTGTATTTATGTTGGCCATAATGGCATACAATTATGCTGGCGCATGCGTAGTAAAATCTACCTGCTAGTATGAGCACTTTATAAGCGCAACTTTCTTCTGGACATAAATGTTATTATAATGGATTTTCTAAACATTAAATTTCATCTATATTGACAATTCACATTATAAAGAGTATTTCGACATAATTCTATTAGTGTGCACTTTACCTATTCCAATTTTACGTATTCATAAATTATTACGTTGACTATAGATGTTTCATTACAGAAGAATATAAACATTTTTGCTTGAAAAATTAGTGCTAAAAATTCCCTTACTATGAGATTTTATATTGAAAATCGCTTCGAATATGTCAAACATTTGTTTCTAAAAAATACTGCACGTACACTGTGCTGAGCATATATGCTGCTGTATAAACTCATAACACCCCTTCCGCGTCCCTTGTTAAACACACACCGTACGTAGGCTACATAGAACAGCTGTTATACACATGTTAGACACGCATCACTAGTACAAAGCAATAAGCGGTTCCATTACTCAGTCCCATATCGCCTCTTAATTAACATTCTAATGATATACTGGTGAAATATGGTGGACTAATTATTCCTTATTATTAATTTTTATGGGAAGCTTTGGAAAATCATTAAACTAAAGAATGAAACAAGTAATATAAAAAAAAAACAAATTATGTCGAGTTTTATTTTCGTTACTTTTTATTAAATAATTACAATTAATTTTAATAAAGTGGCATAACTATGCATTAAACAGCTGTTATTAAATCATATGTTATCGCTTATTTTTAACCAAATGAGACGAATAACTAAATTGGATACATTGCCCCTTTTGTAAAAGGTTTTACACCCACATGAACCTAAATTATTTGATAAAATTTAGTTAATGAATTATTATTTGTAAAAACTGTGTTTAAAACAATTTTCATCCAATACAAGCTTTAAAAAAATATATTTAAACTTGAGTCAATGGATAAAAAGTATTTTATAAACGATTGAAAATTTGTACAAGATATATATCTATATATACACAAGAGTGTGAACTAATAGAAGAAATTTATTGAAACCCAATAACCGAAATTAATAATTTCTTCACTATAAATAAACGCGTGATGTTTATTTCGGTTACATAGAAACCATCTTCAGAAATACTTTTCAGCACTTTCTGTTTTACTACTGTTGATGGTCTTGCGAGTGTCGGCCATGTTTAGAACCCTTTTTCCTCTTTTATTAAGTTGATATTTTTTATATTTATAACTAGTCTTATAGACGTATGACAAAGATAACAAAGCCTAAACAACTTATTATTGGTTTCCATGTATTATATATTTTCACCTTATTTAAAAATCACTGATATTTGTAAAAAGAGAAATAATAAGTACACACACTTTAAATGAGATGTTTTGAAAATGTTTTAGAAGTTAAACTACCTATAAATTTACACTGCTTCAGTTATCAGTTTTATAGTTTTAATTAAAAGAACTTATAGAATTTACTTTTATAAATTAAAAAACATTATAAAATTAACAAAAAATAACTTTAATATTTAATTAAAACAAGTTTCATTGGTAAAGCTGACGTTATGAAAAACAAGATTCGTAAGAGAGAACAAATTAGTTACGTGCGTATATTACTGACATTCTAAACTTTACATATAAGTGGAGACATCGATGAAAGGTTGTGATACAGGGTGATAGATAAGGGTTGTCCTTACGTTTGTTGTAGTCCTCTAGTCTTGCACCCTAGAGTTTGTCAGTACCGTGGGGTACATCCAAAGGACGCGCTAATGTAACTTGCATGAACATTTCAGTTTCGAGTAAGTTGCAGAAGTAGAACTGTATGATAACTTCCTACACCATAGCTTCACTAACAAGGTATATGTAAGGTAATACCTATCCCAAATATGGAATAAGGTATCCCAGCCCCCAAGGTTCTTTCACGATCTTTCGCAGGCTTTTTCATCCGGCCCTTACGCGACACCATTCTGTTTCATTTCACTATCTCCTGATTTTTCATGAAAACAGGTTATCAGCTTGGCACATGGACAATCTTCCTGAATACTTAGGGATACTAAACGCATGCGTATGTGAGACGGAGGTTGGCTGCCACAAGGGTTGAGTAGGCTTTGGGGGCTCAGACCCGGGTGGAGGAAAAATCATCACGTTACGAATGAAATACATAGATCACACTGACAATACTACAACTAACCAAACAATCAATACCAAAATACAAGGTATAATAAATAACAAATGGACAGAGTTGTCCAGATTAAACTTTTGTGTACATTTCAATGACCAAGTAGAGAGGGTATAAGTGCAAAGAAGATATAAAAATCAACTGTCAAAAAGATAAGTATTTCAACTCAATACATAATTTGATGTATTACTAAAGTTATAATTAATCTTGCAACTATTTAATTCAATATAAATGGAAGGTAACCTTGATATTTATCATAACATTTAAAAGACAACCTGAAATCATGTCTCGAGAAATGATAGCTGAGGCATATATTCATCTTGTCAAATGATTGGTAAATTAAAGAAATAATTGTTTTAATTATTTTTTACAATGCATGTTTTTACTAATGAAACAATACAAATCACATATTTATCAATTTAACTTTCTAAAATCAGTACATAATGATATTTCTCAGCAGATGCGATTGGACAGTGCATTTTTCAATGCTGTACGTCTACTGAGATATGCAGTTAGGGTATAAGTATTGATTTTTCCTAAAGTATCTTCATATACGACTGATTTTTAATAATCCTCATTATGTACAACCCTACGTTTTACTAATTATTACAAAACTTTAAGGCATAATGTTTCAAATCCTGCTTGCTTACAACTCAGTGCTATGCCTTACAAGTATGTTTATGTCATTTCAATTCCCTTCAGACGTTCTTCTTTACCTTGAAGCAACCGGGTGATCGATTACAAACGACACAAGATAAATGTACTTTTGAAACTGATAGAGAAAGGTGTTGGAGCGATCGATAATCGATTATAGGAGGAATCCGACTGTATTGTCCTCGACCCAAATCGGCAAAATAGGATTATCTGGGATTTTAGATGTTATTTTGTGCACTGAATATCTAGAACAACATTCAATGTACTAAAGGCTTAAAAATCCTATTTTTAAGGTGTCAATGACCTTTTATAGAACCTTACCCCTTTATATTCCCCCTTTATCAATCAGAAGTTGCTGTATTTCGTAGTTAGTTCCTATATTTTCCAAGCATTTGATTGTTTATACAATTTTTTACGTTTCGGAGTAATGACATCTTTACTAACACTCGAATCAATCGAAAGTAGCATTTTGTTATATCTGTGGAAATTTATTAGTTTTTACTTTTTTTTTAAATTTTATAATTGTTTCTCAGGATTTTAGTACAATTAGCAACACAATTAAGCTGTGACCATTATTCTGTTTAAGTTGAAACATTTTGTTATCAGTTTTATTATTTTCATTATTTTAAAGTTATTTCATTGTTAAAACATCGTAAGGCTAAATATAGCTCCAAGCTTGTGCAATAAAGACAAACAAACCGCTCATCCGTGTTCCATTTCATAAAACGATCCGCCGTAGGAGAAGGCGTAGAATAACGTTCGGAGCTTACGGTAATAGACTATTGATAACCGGGTTTGTCACGTCATCAATCTTGCCTTAGCGAGGCAATCTCTCCGAGCAGCTGATAAAGTGAAAACTGTGTAAACCTTCGGTGGAAAACAACGAAATCATTCTCCAAACGGGCGTCTAACATACGCACGGTGGACAGGGATATTGAAAGAGAAAATACTTCTAGTTGGCTTATAAGTGTGCTGTGTACACATATTTTAGCCTACATTACGTATTAACATATGTTTTCATAAAACAGCTGATTCTATATTACAGGTTATGTTTTCGAACCGCTGTTTTAAAACATAGGTAATGTTGTACATTTATTATACATTATGTAGTTATAATGTAGTATTCAATATGATTTATTAGTAGATAAATATAATAATTTTGATTTTAATGAATCTTACTATATTTAATTCAATATAAATGATAAAAGTTGTATATTTTTTTAATACTGTTATTAGTGAAAACTTTTGTATGCACGCCTGACACTTTTCAGAGCAGATGTCAAATAGTTTCCTCAAATTAAGTACTTTTTCAACACCCAATGAAGGTTTTCATATAGCTATATTTCTCAATAATTAAAAACATTAAATAAATTATATTAAAGCTTCTATTAACTAAATTCCTCATATGTAATATTCACCTTATCCTACTGATTGCTCTACTGTTTTTTCTTAATCATTTTATAGTAATTTTATCTATAGCAAATGTCTATACAATTACCGTTTATTAAAGAGATTTTATAAAATAAATGTTCGTTTTCATAGGAGAAAATAATATGATACCAAATTTATTGTAGGTCATATTATTTTTGCTTCAAGAAATGTGAACCCCTTGCTTAAAACATTATTATGTCCGATATGCTCTCCAATGTTTGTAATAAACAAGCAACTCTGTTGACGAATAAATAACGTGGTTCCGAGGTGGATCTGTGCAGTCCGATGCCCAGACACAAGTCCACTCTGTGCGGTCCAGTGCCTGCACAAGCGTTTGTTCCCCGTTGTCCGTTTCGTATCTCTCTCGGTCCAATGATTATATTCACAATATCAAGCAACTTTGTAAAAGGAATGTTAAATTTTATGGTTTATCAGTGTTATTTACAGTTTTGTGTAAAACTGTTTTCGAGTGATAAACTCTAGTACGGTGTTACAGTTGATGACCTCACAGAGCGCTAGTTGAGTGATTTTAACGACTCTCCAGAATGTTTTACGGTTGACGCTGAAGGTATTGGCATTGTGTATGGAACGTTAAGGCAAAGAACATGCTAACGAACACTTTTTTAAAGCCAACCGCTATCTTACTGATAATAATAACAATGATGCAATAGCAATATAAATAATACACGCTGATAACACTATATACATAATACTACGTATTTTTAAAAATAAATATTGCAAATAATTTCCCATTTTTTTGCGGCAAATATTTAATTTGTTTAATGTACAGACGCAATTTTTGATATTTGTACAACAAATGAAAAAACGTGTATTTCATTTATATTCATTTATTTAATTTATATTTATTTTGTGTCGATTTTTGCAAGATTATAGTATGTCTACCGTTTAAGCAACCATAAACACGCCGAACGAAATTTTTACACTATGTTCTTTATCGAAAAGCAACCATATCCTGCAGGTTTCATCAACTTACGGCCTACGGTACTGTAAAAGCCCTCGTACTAGTATATCTTTGGTTTTACCAAAATGTAAATCCAAATAGAAGGTTTTTATATAACATTAACATTACACCATATAATAAACTGTGTATTATCAAATACAATATATTTCTTTGTAAGGTATTGGCTTAACAAAACTGGAACATCATCGGATTTGATTCAAACTGTAGAAAATATATTAAATAGGAACAAGATGTTGGATGTTTAAAGGAGACAGTGTTAAATTTTTATATTTGATACGCGGATCATGTGTAAAATGTAAAACAATATCACTTGTAGAAGTAATCAATAATTACCTAACTCAACACTAGTCTACTCCGAGCGAAGAGGTCAGGGGACTGAAATGGGTGGCATGGTGCATAACCGAGGCTCTAGGGCTTGCTACTACAGTACTTAGTTTAAAAAATTCTCAGAAATGGCAGAGCAACGAGTTTTTTCAAATGAGACACTGCGCAGACACTACAACCAGTTGTTTAACTTACTCAACGTAGGTATATATAACTCGCAAGACATAGCAAGAGACGTAACCGGCTATGCGCAGAGGTCTACTTGACATTTATAGGGGTGGGGAAGTCGCTGAATCAGAGTTTGTCAACCCTAGCTGCTATGTGTGTTGCTATGTCTCGGGAGTTACACCCAACGTTCTGATTGAAACCGCTTGTGAACAAACATATATATACGTTTACGAAACATAGGTCCTATATTTTTAATCTCTACCAATTTTTGGAGCCAATATATCTATTTAGTTATATCACAACTCCAAGAACGGAATTCCCTCCTGCAAACAATATTTACAAATGGCAAACTAGATATCGTTTCTTATCTCACCCTAACTCCCGTTAAAGTCTTTACTATAAATAATAGCTACACAATTGTTCATCTTTAAAGATACTAAAACAATGCCTTCTTATCGTTCATTAGAATCATTTTAAAATTCAAATTATATTCATAACAAAAACCTTCTTTAAATGGAGAATGTGTTCATAGAACGATAAAAGTACTTATTTGAGTGAATACAAATATAAATGCACCTTGTGCACGTTTTGTGTTACAGGTCTGTTCAAAATATTCAACAAAAGGGAATAGACCAAAGCGTATAAATATAGCGTCTATTCATTCTGTGTTTAAACATCGATTTTCCATTTGTTTTCTGACGCATAAAGTCGATAAGAATTGTGACAGCGTTTCATTTTTGTTTCATGTCAACTTCCTAGATTAAAGGGATTTATACCCTCAGATATCGGCCTGGACGTATCTGGTATTTATTTTGTGTTACACACAAAGCTGATGTCAATTTTACCATCAATATAAAATGTACTATTTATAGAATAAATCTTTTGACAGTTCTCTGCTCTACGTTACTCATCAAAGTAACATTTCTTCTAAATGATTTGAATAGTATATTATTGTAATCTAAATTTATGTTACAGTAATATATTTTTGTATAGTAAAGTATTTGTTACCGAAATATCTTAGGATTTACCAACATGACCCATAAATGAAAGGCTTTTATAAAACAAAATTATTTTTTGTTATTTTATTATTAGAGTTTAGGAGTTCTGGGTTTTTGCCAATGACGGTCAAGGAATATTGGTTTTGAAAATAAAACAATTAGTATTGTGTAACAATTTTTTATACTAGGAACGAGCGTGTCCATTAAAGTTAGCTTCAGATACGTAGTATTCACCGTGTCTCTGAGGGATAACCTTGGAATTTAATTTAGAGATGATCACTAGAGTTCGACTTTCAACATTCAGAGTTGAAATAATCTTATGCTTTACTGGAGGACCTCTTAATATTTACAAATATAATCACATTTTGGGTACCATACACATTACTTCACAGTTACCCAGATTCTGAGTAAAAACGTATCATACATATATGTCTAATTTTGAAGCTGTTCTTTTATATCCTTTTTTTATTTACTAAAAACTCGTCCTGAAAGATTCCTTTAGCTTTACAACTGCAACACGACTACTCGCATTACTCCTGTACCAATCTCTGTACATATGGAACGGAAATATATAAAGTTGTATAAAAGTTGGTTAACACTTTTAATATAATATTCAGCAAAAGCTGAGGTTTAAGTAAGAGAATTCCATTAATCTTGCCACAGAAGTAGAGAAAACTGACGTACAATAGAAAATTAAAACTGTTCTAAACTTCAATTACTCAGTTTTCTACCAAACACTTGTCCTAAAAAACTTACCATAAAGTTGCCTATACTCTTGATTGGAGACCGTAAGGAAATATTTCTGCGGTCTCAGTCAAGCCTTTACAGCAACATTGGAATCTTTATTCTTCTATTGTTTACTTGATTAAACATTCTGAAAGAGTTGAAAATTTATACTTATTCAAGCAGACAAGTCTTTTTAATCTTATCCTTTTTAGCACGGTGAAATCCATTACATTTTTATTTTATAAAACATTTTCAACGTCCTGCCTATATCTAAACATCATTTATTTAATGTTTTTATTTGTATTTATTATTTTAAAACATATATACATATATATATATATATATATATATATATATATATATGTATATATATATATATATATATATATATATATATATATATATATTTGTAGATTATGCAACACTGTTTTCTTGTATACACTTATCACTTTCACTTATGTACTTAAACAAGTAAGATTCTTGTTTAAGTACATAAGTGAAAGTGATAAGATATATATATATATTTATATATATATATATATATATATATATATATATATATGTTATAATAATAAGAATTGTAATAAATTAGGCAAGCAATTGTTGAAGAAATGTAAGGAAGGAATACACGAACAAACGATTATACGAGTTTTATGAAGTACCACAATTTTGGAGGTTTGAGCACAGAACAGGGATTTTACCGCAATGTAAAACTGTTGCTCCCAGAAATAAGAAACATTGGAAAAGAGAAAATTTTATATAAAATTTGGAAGTTGCAATTGGTTGAACTCTCGCAGTAAGGAGTTAAGTCGCGCAAAGCAAGCGAACAGAGAAATCAAGGATTCTCAAACCTAGAGAGGTTGGTAGAGAATGTTTTTAAAGTATAGTTGGAGGGGACGAGTTAGATAAAAGCTTATACCATCGTCAGAAGAGTGACATTTTGTGAAACTTACAAATATATATATATATATATATATACCTTACTTTCAAACGTTGGACTGCGATGTTTTGGAGATGTTTCACGTAGGAAGAAGTCGGTTGATACTATGTTTTTTCATTAGGTGTTTTCGTTTTCACTACACTGGTCAGTGTTGGGGATAGGTTTATCTATTTAGATAAATAATTTGTTAATGTTTTCATTTAATTTCTTAAAACAAAATCCACTAAAAACCTTATTCTTGTAAAGTATAAGCTATGTACACACAAAGTTGTATTTTGACTATCGGAAAATCCCACTCGAGGAAGGTGACACACATTGACAAAACCCTATTTCAGTGCTGTTTATCTGTCATAAACCTGTATTTGTTTTCCCTGTTTGTGAATAACCTACTTGAATAAATAACATTAATGACATTGCAGTGAAGTTGTATTTGTTGAAACCATTAATAACAGCTACAAAACCAATATAAATTGTGGATAGATAGGTGGTATCAGTTTCGTAATAAATCGTGGATTTCTATTGGAAGACTCGCAATAAGGTCGATAATGTTTTGTTTTTGTTTAACGTCGACAGTCTAGATTAGCCGGATTTATATACTCAGATTTTCCGAACGTATCTGTTCTGAGTCTATATGTTATGTTTTGTGTGTTTTGCTTTTCGTGTTTTATCTAAGTAAAACTTTAAAACCGTTCATTTTTTTGCAGGTGGACTATATCTTTTGTTTATTAAACACCTCTATATGTCCACGAGAAAGAGTCAGTCCACATCGGGGGAGAGATTCTATACACACTATCAATATTTCCCTCCTTCCAAATAGAATAATCTCTCGATTTTAAACTACATTTTCAAGATTCCATTTATCAGATTCCGTCTCTTCACATACAGAAATACTGTACGTTTGTACCTATCTACCACATGGAGTTTTACTTTGAGTCCTCGCTGCTCTTTCTGCAAACAGTCCGGACATCAAAGTCTCTTCACATACAGAATTACTGTACGTTTGTACCTATCTACCACATGGAGTTTTACTATAAGTCCACGCTGCTCTTTCTGCAAACAGTCCGGACATCAAAGTCTCTTCACATACAGAATTACTGTACGTTTGTACCTATCTACCACATGGAGTTTTACTATAAGTCCACGCTGCTCTTTCTGCAAACAGTCCGGACATCAAAGTCTCTTCACATACAGAATTACTGTACGTTTGTACCTATCTACCACATGGAGTTTTACTTTGAGTCCTCGCTGTTCTTTCTGCAAACAGTCCGGACATCAAAGTCTCTTCACATACAGAATTACTGTACGTTTGTACCTATCTACCACATGGAGTTTTACTATAAGTCCACGCAACTCTTTCTGCAAACAGTCCGGACATCAAAGTCTCTTCACATACAGAATTACTGTACGTTTGTACCTATCTATCACATGGAGTTTTACTTTGAGTCCACGCTGCTCTTTCTGCAAACAGTCCGGACATCAAAGTCTCTTCACATACAGAATTACTGTACGTTTGTACCTATCTACCACATGGAGTTTTATTATGAGTCCACGCTGCTCTTTCTGCAAACAGTCCGGACATCAAAGTCTCTTCACATACAGAATTACTGTACGTTTGTACCTATCTACCACATGGACTTTTACTTTGAGTCCACGCTGCTCTTTCTGCAAACAGTCCGGACATCAAAGTCTCTTCACATACAGAATTACTGTACGTTTGTACCTATCTACCACATGGACTTTTACTTTGAGTCCACGCTGCTCTTTCTGCAAACAGTCCGGACATCAAAGTCTCTTCACATACACAATTACTGTACGTTTGTACCTATCTACCATATGGAGTTTTACTATAAGTCCACGCTGCTCTTTCTGCAAACAGTCCGGACATCAAAGTCTCTTCACATACACAATTACTGTACGTTTGTACCTATCTACCACATGGAGTTTTATTATGAGTCCACGCTGCTCTTTCTGCAAACAGTCCGGACATCAAAGTCTCTTCACATACACAATTACTGTACGTTTGTACCTATCTACCACATGGAGTTTTATTATGAGTCCACGCTGCTCTTTCTGCAAACAGTCCGGACATCAAAGTCTCTTCACATACAGAATTACTGTACGTTTGTACCTATCTACCACATGGACTTTTACTTTGAGTCCACGCTGCTCTTTCTGCAAACAGTCCGGACATCAAAGTCTCTTCACATACAGAACTACTGTACGTTTGACCCTATATACCACATATAGTTTTACTTTGAGTCCACGCTGCTCTTTCTGCAAACAGTCCGGACATCAAAGTCTCTTCACATACACAATTACTGTACGTTTGTACCTATCTACCATATGGAGTTTTACTATGAGTCCACGCTGCTCTTTCTGCAAACAGTCCGGACATCAAAGTCTCTTCACATACAGAATTACTGTACGTTTGTACCTATCTACCACATGGACTTTTACTTTGAGTCCACGCTGCTCTTTCTGCAAACAGTCCGGACATCAAAGTCTCTTCACATACACAATTACTGTACGTTTGTACCTATCTACCATATGGAGTTTTACTATAAGTCCACGCTGCTCTTTCTGCAAACAGTCCGGACATCAAAGTCTCTTCACATACACAATTACTGTACGTTTGTACCTATCTACCACATGGAGTTTTATTATGAGTCCACGCTGCTCTTTCTGCAAACAGTCCGGACATCAAAGTCTCTTCACATACACAATTACTGTACGTTTGTACCTATCTACCACATGGAGTTTTATTATGAGTCCACGCTGCTCTTTCTGCAAACAGTCCGGACATCAAAGTCTCTTCACATACAGAATTACTGTACGTTTGTACCTATCTACCACATGGACTTTTACTTTGAGTCCACGCTGCTCTTTCTGCAAACAGTCCGGACATCAAAGTCTCTTCACATACAGAATTACTGTACGTTTGTACCTATCTACCACATGGACTTTTACTTTGAGTCCACGCTGCTCTTTCTGCAAACAGTCCGGACATCAAAGTCTCTTCACATACACAATTACTGTACGTTTGTACCTATCTACCATATGGAGTTTTACTATAAGTCCACGCTGCTCTTTCTGCAAACAGTCCGGACATCAAAGTCTCTTCACATACACAATTACTGTACGTTTGTACCTATCTACCACATGGAGTTTTATTATGAGTCCACGCTGCTCTTTCTGCAAACAGTCCGGACATCAAAGTCTCTTCACATACACAATTACTGTACGTTTGTACCTATCTACCACATGGAGTTTTATTATGAGTCCACGCTGCTCTTTCTGCAAACAGTCCGGACATCAAAGTCTCTTCACATACAGAATTACTGTACGTTTGTACCTATCTACCACATGGACTTTTACTTTGAGTCCACGCTGCTCTTTCTGCAAACAGTCCGGACATCAAAGTCTCTTCACATACAGAACTACTGTACGTTTGACCCTATATACCACATATAGTTTTACTTTGAGTCCACGCTGCTCTTTCTGCAAACAGTCCGGACATCAAAGTCTCTTCACATACACAATTACTGTACGTTTGTACCTATCTACCATATGGAGTTTTACTATGAGTCCACGCTGCTCTTTCTGCAAACAGTCCGGACATCAAAGTCTCTTCACATACAGAATTACTGTACGTTTGTACCTATCTACCACATGGACTTTTACTTTGAGTCCACGCTGCTCTTTCTGCAAACAGTCCGGACATCAAAGTCTCTTCACATACACAATTACTGTACGTTTGTACCTATCTACCATATGGAGTTTTACTATAAGTCCACGCTGCTCTTTCTGCAAACAGTCCGGACATCAAAGTCTCTTCACATACACAATTACTGTACGTTTGTACCTATCTACCACATGGAGTTTTATTATGAGTCCACGCTGCTCTTTCTGCAAACAGTCCGGACATCAAAGTCTCTTCACATACACAATTACTGTACGTTTGTACCTATCTACCACATGGAGTTTTATTATGAGTCCACGCTGCTCTTTCTGCAAACAGTCCGGACATCAAAGTCTCTTCACATACAGAATTACTGTACGTTTGTACCTATCTACCACATGGACTTTTACTTTGAGTCCACGCTGCTCTTTCTGCAAACAGTCCGGACATCAAAGTCTCTTCACATACAGAACTACTGTACGTTTGACCCTATATACCACATATAGTTTTACTTTGAGTCCACGCTGCTCTTTCTGCAAACAGTCCGGACATCAAAGTCTCTTCACATACACAATTACTGTACGTTTGTACCTATCTACCACATGGAGTTTTATTATGAGTCCACGCTGCTCTTTCTGCAAACAGTCCGGACATCAAAGTCTCTTCACATACAGAATTACTGTACGTTTGTACCTATCTACCACATGGACTTTTACTTTGAGTCCACGCTGCTCTTTCTGCAAACAGTCCGGACATCAAAGTCTCTTCACATACAGAACTACTGTACGTTTGTACCTATCTACCACATATAGTTTTACTTTGAGTCCACGCTGCTCTTTCTGCAAACAGTCCGGACATCAAAGTCTCTTCACATACACAATTACTGTACGTTTGTACCTATCTACCATATGGAGTTTTACTATGAGTCCACGCTGCTCTTTCTGCAAACAGTCCGGACATCAAAGTCTCTTCACATACAGAATTACTGTACGTTTTTACCTATCTACCACATGGAGTTTTACTATGAGTCCACGCTGCTCTTTCTGCAAACAGTCCGGACATCAAAGTCTCTTCACATACAGAATTACTGTACGTTTGTACCTATCTACTACATGGAGTTTTACTTTGAGTCCACGCTGCTCTTTCTGCAAACAGTCCGGACATCAAAGTCTCTTCACATACAGAATTACTGTACGTTTGTACCTATCTACCACATGGAGTTTTACTTTGAGTCCACGCTGCTCTTTCTGCAAACAGTCCGGACATCAAAGTCTCTTCACATACAGAATTACTGTACGTTTGTACCTATCTACCACATGGAGTTTTATTATGAGTCCACGCTGCTCTTTCTGCAAACAGTCCGGACATCAAAGTCTCTTCACATACAGAATTACTGTACGTTTGTACCTATCTACCACATGGAGTTTTATTATGAGTCCACGCTGCTCTTTCTGCAAACAGTCCGGACATCAAAGTCTCTTCACATACAGAATAACTGTACGTTTGTACCTATCTACCACATGAACTTTTACTTTGAGTCCACGCTGCTCTTTCTGCAAACAGTCCGGACATCAAAGTCTCTTCACATACAGAATTACTGTACGTTTGTACCTATCTACCACATGGACTTTTACTTTGAGTCCACGCTGCTCTTTCTGCAAACAGTCCGGACATCAAAGTCTCTTCACATACAGAATTACTGTACGTTTGTACCTATCTACCACATGGAGTTTTACTATGAGTCCACGCTGCTCTTTCTGCAAACAGTCCGGACATCAAAGTCTCTTCACATACAGAACTACTTTACGTTTGTACCTATCTACCACATATAGTTTTACTTTGAGTCCACGCTGCTCTTTCTGCAAACAGTCCGGACATCAAAGTCTCTTCACATACAAAATTACTGTACGTTTGTACCTATCTACCACATGGAGTTTTACTATGAGTCCACGCTGCTCTTTCTGCAAACAGTCCGGACATCAAAGTCTCTTCACATACAGAATTACTGTACGTTTGTACCTATCTACCACATGGAGTTTTACTATGAGTCCACGCTGCTCTTTCTGCAAACAGTCCGGACATCAAAGTCTCTTCACATACAGAATTACTGTACGTTTGTACCTATCTACCACATGGAGTTTTACTATGAGTCCACGCTGCTCTTTAGGCAAACAGTCCGGACATCAAAGTCTCTTCACATACAGAATTACTGTACGTTTGTACCTATCTACCACATGGAGTTTTACTTTGAGTCCACGCTGCTCTTTCTGCAAACAGTCCGGACATCAAAGTCTCTTCACTTACAGAATTACTATAGACTATTTAATGCGATTTATACGAAAAATAATGCATCTTCCTCCGAATCACGGCTGTTATTGGTTCCATTGTTAGCAAGTATTTTTACCTTCCCTTCTCACCTGTCATAAATATTTCCTAACTATTTACGAGAATCTTTAGGCCTGATAGTCTATACATTACTCGCTCCTCCGAAGCTTTCATTCCGCTTTCTAAAATACACATCTTTTATATTTAATTTTGAATTTATAAACAAACTATTATTTAAATATAAAGGAAATGATCTCGTTTTGTAGCAAAATATGAAATGTATAAATACACCAAAATATTATTTTTACAGCATTTATAAATCGTTTTAGATGGGTCGATTGAGATAAACTTAACAGGAAATACGTTGCTTCATTTGATTTTATATAGTTTTCGTAAAACATTTTACCCCTAAAATAAAATACCCTTGTCGTGTTAAATATATTGATATAAAACAATTAAAGACGTAATTACAAACTGACCTTTTTTCACGCCGAGTCACAAAACAATATCAAAGACGAATCAATCCTCGTTTTATATTTTATCGCAAATATTTACACTTTGCTAACAACCAAACATTTTATGTTCGAAATAAAAATCGAACCCCAATACAATTAGGGACCTCTTTAATTACTTTTATTGATGGACGAAACTTAATCTGAATATGTTAAACCAAGGAACAAATGATAATTAAAAGTAAAATACTAAAATTTAAAACAAATATGTTGCTTTTCTTATAAACGTTATGAAACTTATATTTTTTAACTATTAAACAGAATCCTGTTTTATTTATAAATTGTGATTTAAACTAGAGTTTGACAGCATTTTATTTCAAAATTAATTTGATTAGAAGTTCCTACGGTATATTTGGGTAAAATAATTTTGTCTATGAATCAAATATACAGATTTACGTAAGCATACATGATCTCTACCCCTAGAAAATAAACTAACCTAGGACATTTTTTGTTAAAAAAACAGAAAGTTGAAATAAAATTGTTATATGTAGAGATGGGTCCATATGTAGAATTTTCGATTTCGATCTCGATTCTAAAATTTTTCTTCCGATTCTCTATTTTTTCAAGTTATACAGACCTACATAATATTCTTCAATAATGAAGATAATAGGTCTTCAATAATTAACATCTTGGTCATTTGGAGAAGCCTTTTGAAAGCCCTTTTTTAATGCAACAGGCTACACAAATAGTTCACCCTTGATTTATTATGGAATTTCTGAAGCATGACGAAAATATTGGATAAAAGTAATGATTTAATTAGAATTACAAATTCGAACTTCAGTTCACAACGACAACATAACTTCAGTAATAGGCATTTCTGTATTTATAACTGGAGAAATCGGAACTTCCTTTTCTTTGTATTTTATTTTGCCGTAATTGTTTTGTTCTAGGGCAGACGCGGAGAAAGGGAGGGGAGAGAGAGAGAGAGTCGATACAGCCCGAGTGAGAGAGAGAGAGAGACAGCAGAGTGAAATGGGCGGTGACAAAAAAACGGACTAGAAGTTCTTCCGATTGTCTTTGTTGTTGCGTCATAAGTAATAACAATATTTTCTTTATTTTAAGTCGGCATTTGCTTCAGCCGTTTAATTCATTCAAATCAAGTAATGCATACATAAGTCATGGTTGATGCTTAATTATTTTTTCTAGTACATAATACATGTGTTTAGCAGCTAAAATAAACTAAGAATTGGAATCAGCACTTTAACCAATGGAGAATCGAGTTTCGATGATTCCTGGATACCATTAGTATCGCTTATTCTTATAATCGAGAATGGGAATCGCCCCATACCTAGTTTCATGTACAGACTATGCTTATAGAACTTGCTTCGACATCGTTTACAATAAATCTAGTTCGTACGGCCGAGAAAAAAGGCTGACTACGTTTAGTAGAATAAATGCTAAGCAAAACCAATTTGCCTGGAGAGGACTGAGAATGTGGAAGGCCTATACAGAAAAGTAGATCAGAAAGGATAGATGTAGAACCTAACAATGTGTACTAATCCAGTCTCGAACCCATCCCAAAGCGGCGGACTAGCACTTCCACATGAAGTGACGTACTGTCGGAACCATTTACCCGTGCACTTGGCTTTGAAAGATCGCAATAGACGAAACGAGAGGTGAAGGGCTGCGTTGAATCGGTATAAATACTTTTCTACAAATATGACGTTATGTGTCAAAATACAATTTGGTGCACTGTATGATATGAAATGCCTGATATGGTCGATATTAGATAAATCCGATGATAAAATAGCTCTGGAATGAAATAACAAACAATCTTGAAATTTGTGTAGGCATATCGGATGCAAAATCTGTTATTTAATACTACATTCTGTAAATGTTTTCAAAAGTGGTAGTACACGCCTTCTG
>JBAIZL010000007.1:61332218-61372218 GCA_036971475.1 Prosapia bicincta | reverse complement strand
CTGGGTTACATCATATCGCCCATTTCTTGTGCTATCTAGAACATTGGTTCCCAAACTGTGTGCCGCGCCCCCTTGAGAGGCCTAAAGGCAAGTCAGGGGGCGCGAGGCCAGCTGGAAAGTAATAAGATAAACTAAATATATTGAATTATATAGGAACAAATTTGATGATACTAATGACTTTGGCAGTCCCTTTACTAAAATACAACCTAAAGTAGGCATGCTAGCGTAATTAATGCAGTCTCAAGCATCTCATTATCTGATTTTTCTTTAATTATTTAAAATTTAAATTTACTTTGCAAATTAAAACTGCAAATGTTATATCATGTTTCTTGTGAAATTACGTATGTATAAATAGTTTTCATTATATATAATATTTATTTTTTTCATATGCTCATACTATTTATATAGGCCTATAGTGTAAAGTTAAGGGGGGCCTGGGAGGATTTCATCTCAAGAGGAGGGGGCGTGTACCCAAAGACTTTGGAACCCCTGATCTAGAAGGTTATTTGTATACTGTTCTGTTTATAAGTAATTCATTAAATATTTAAAACTGTTATAATTTAATAATGATGAGGCCTAATTCAGTATTAATAATACGGGCAATAAATCTATTAACCTGTCAAATAAGTTACTGTAAAATTACCAAATACATGTCAAACTAAGGAAAAAAGACACTTATTGGAAATATCTGTTTTCGAACATTCGCAACACGCTATTACTGTCTCTTGATGGTAAACGTGTACATTAAAGCGCCTAAAATATACCAAAAAAAGAGTAAGCTACCCTCCGTCATTGCACAAGAATGTCCTTATTGTAAAACTAGGAAAGGATGAACCACATAAAGAGGCGTTAGATGCGGTCACGGTAGTCGAAGAGTACACAAACATTTCGAGTCGTGACTATAAAAGCGTTTAAATTGCTCATTACCTTTGTTCGATTACTGCTGATTCTTACAACATAAAGCTAAAGAAAGACCGAAGCAATAGACAGATTCAAATGACTTAAAAAATACTGAAAACTATTATTAATTATTTGATTAATCTTTCAAAATTTTAACTCTTACTACTATCATCTCTGTTTCGTGTTTACAATAAGAGAAAAATACCACCCTCGCTTTTTACCGTATCGCGTTGAGGATAATTCAGTTGAACCCCCACCTATAATCGACTATCGATCGCTCAAACACCGTCTCTATCAATCCGTGCAAGTCGTTTATCTCTTGACGAATGTAATCTATCAGTCGGGTGCTTCCGCACAAAAACAGGATGTTCTGAGCTGAGGCTCGAAAAGAAGCAGAATCCTAATAATGGAGGAAACATTTCATCAATTATTGTAAACAAAAGATTATTCTCTGTAATTAAGAACCAAAATTTCTCTCTTACAACACAAAATGATGCTTTGTGATCCATATTTTTTTATAAAGAGCTTTAGAAACTTTAACCTTTGAATTTCCATACAAAGGTTCGCAGATAGCTTACTAGAAATATATTGTAATGTATCACAATGAAAGTGTTACAGAAGTTTTAAGTTCTTAAACCTGTACCGTAAGGACACTTTGGGCACTATAACCAGGCCCAGAGTACCACCTCAATCCTTGGAACGTACGTCATAGATTGGAAACCAAACCTTGTCCCAGTCTATCAGATGTGCGTGTATTTAACCGGGGAAGTTTAGTGAGGTTGTAGTGATTTTATTTGTTTTGGTACTTTATATATAACTAGTGGTTAACACTTGATGTTAATACAGTTTTTACAGATATTAATTCATCATTAAATCAAACGAATTATTTTAGATTTATATTTGAGGAACACTTTTCACAGAAGGGGCAAAATATGCAATAAAGTTACTTCGCAGAATTTTACTTAAAATAAGTCATAAGATATGATTTCATAAAACTTTAAGTTGTAGGTTATGTGGTGAAATAACTGTTTAAAAGAATAGGCTATGTATATATAAACTATTTGTCATTATTTAATACGAGTATCTAAAATTTTGTTTTTCTTTCAACCGAGGTAGAAATTGATATTTAAAAATATTTTTTATATTACGTTTTTAGTAAGAATGTTTGTTTTATATAAAAAAAACTTATTGAACTAATGAGGTTTGCTTTTAAATGAGAAAACAGACCCAATAGTTTTACTTTTGTCTCTTGGTTACATTGCAATTCCAAGTCAGGTTCGACAGCATTTGATTTTTAATTTCAGCAGAGATGCTGAAATTTTATTGTCGCGTTTTATTTCATTTAACTTATATTTCTGTGAGAAAAAAAAGTAGAAATTATAAAAAGGAAAACCACGACCTAATCTAATTTAAGTGAAACGAATGCAATTTTTACAACCAACAGATAACAAGAACTAATTTAAGTGAAACGTATGCAATGTTTACAACCAACAGACAACAAGAACTAATTTAAGTGAGACGTATGCAATTTTTACAACCAACAGACAACAAGAACTAATTTCAGTGAAACGTATGCAATGTTTACAACCAACAGACAACAAGAACTAATTTAAGTGAGACGTATGCAATTTTTACAACCAACAGACAACAAGAACTAATTTCAGTGAAACGTATGCAATGTTTACAACCAACAGACAACAAGAACTAATTTAAGTGAGACGTATGCAATTTTTACAACCAACAGACAACACGAACTAATTTAAGTGAAACGTATGCAATGTTTACAACCAACAGACAACAAGAACTAATTTAAGTGAGACGTATGCAATTTTTACAACCAACAGACAACAAGAACTAATTTAAGTGAAACGTATGCAATGTTTACAACCAACAGACAACAAGAACTAATTTAAGTGAGACGTATGCAATTTTTACAACCAACAGACAACAAGAACTAATTTAAGTGAAACGTATGCAATGTTTACAACCAACAGACAACAAGAACTAATTTAAGTGAAACGTATGCAATGTTTACAACCAACAGACAACAAGAACTAATTTAAGTGAAACGTATGCAATTTTTACAACCAACAGACAACAAGAACTAATTTAAGTGAAACGTATGCTGCTATTTTTACAACCAACAGACAACAAGAACTAATTTAAGTGAAACGTATGCAATTTTTACAACCAACAGACAACAAGAACTAATTTAAGTGAGACGTATGCAATTTTTCCAACCAACAGACAACAAGAACTAATTTAATTATGTAGCAATATAAGTACATTACACAACGAACGGGTGATGTTGAAACAAAGATTAAAATATACTAAGATATGATGGATATAACCTTTTCAATTTTCCCCCTGATTATTCGAACAGGAAAAATCAAAAATAGAAAACACACTCTGCACTTTCATTAACCATCAGTTCTCATAATAACAAAAAATAAAATGACTTAGTGTTATCTCAAGAAACAAAACCCGCTACAAACGGATTTGTGTTTATCGCTGAGGTATTGAATTCGTTTGATAAAAATCAGGGTTTTCCAGTAAAATATTTCGTTAAAGAATTAGTTTCGACATGAAGCAAAGTTGTTATAGAAGTCCTTCGTCGATCGATAATCGATTATTGAATCGTGCTGAAGCGTGCAATACTGTCTCGACGCCTTGTATAGACGCTCCCTATAAATGGCGCATTGTAATATTGTAGTTTATTCACAGAACGATCTCTTAGCTTATTGAGATATTAAACGTTTTGTAAAAACATTGAGTATGTTATCAAACCTATAAGTTTATTAAGTCAATCGGTCCCCTTTTAGCCTATGTAAGGGGAAATATAAACTGATAAGATAACCTTTCTCAGTAGTGTCTTCATACAGTTCTTTTAAATATTGTAAAAAGAACATTTTCGATGCACAAAGAAGTTTAAAAGATCTACAGTCGATTCCTACCTTGTTATTACATCTAAGTGCGATATAGGCTAGAACCATCACTTTTAAAGGTCTCACAGGTCTTCAAAGACAAAGTATGTTAGATATATCCATATTATTGTTTTTATTAACTACAATGGGGCTTTAATTTAAACAATACTGTATTATAACGTTATATCGTTATATATATCATATAAATTAAAAAATATCATTTTATATTTTTTTAAATGACTGATTTAAAATAATAATAATAATAAACTGAACCAGCTTCTGGTTAAAGCAGGACCGCGCCTCTTTAATAAAACCCTTGCTGCCATGTAAGATTGCAAGACTTTATTTCAACCCTATAAATCTGGTATATCAGGCTCAACAATAAAACACAACGTCACTAAACGATAAACCTACATTTCATTTCCAGTATTTTAGAGGCCAATAAAGTTCTCCATTTATTTGTAAATAGCTTAGTTAAACTGTATTTAATTTGTTTTTAGTAAAAACAAACATTTTTATAAATAGGCAATAAAGATATATCCACGGCCTCTGGTTTAACACCGTCAGCTTAATAGAGGCCATATGTCAGTGATCCGTGTTTACCCTGTTATAGCGGTCTCAGCGGTATTCGCAACGGTTTATCGGTCGTTTAAAATCCGTCGTGTTATCAATCTAAACAAGTCATTTGGCAAGTGCAACCCTCGGATGAGGCTGCATTGGTGATGTGAATGCGATAGTTAGGGACAAAGTAGCTCCACAATTAATAATACAGGATGACACAGAAAACGGGAATTTTTAAAAAAATTCTAAAAATATAAGAGTGATGGGAGAAAATGGTTTTATTTATATTACATGAAATATCAAAACTTGCCATTTATGAAACACTGATGGAATTTATGATTTTTTTAAAACAACATCATTTAGGTGGTGTCCTCCTCTACGAATGCATTCTTGAAATCTGCGGTGGAGATTCCTCATTCACCGCTGCAACATCTCAACTGGAATACTGTGAATTTCGTCCCGAATTCTCTGTTTTAACTCATTTACAGTTCTTGGTCGAGTTGTGAACACTTTAGTTTTGAGATAGCCCCACAAAAAGAAATCGCAAACGGTCAAATCTGGCGATCTAGGGAGCCAGAAAACGTTACCGAATCTTGAGATGACACAGTTACCAAACAATACTCTCACAGCCTCCATTGATCGCCGTGCAGTGTGTGATGTCCCACCATCCTGTTGAAACCAGGATTCTTGAACGTCTGGAAATTCAATTCAGGTGTAACGAAACGTTGTAACATTTCCACGTAACGATCAGCATTGACAGTCACTGCAATCCCCCGTTCATCCTCAAAAAAATAAGGTCCCATGTAATGAAACAGTACACCATACTGTAACCTTATTAGCGTGTAAAGGGCGCTCATGAAGTTCATTAGGATTTGTCTCTGCCCAGTATCTGTAGTTCTGCTTGTTAACCTGTGAGATGAAAGTGGGCCTCATCTGACATCCACAACTTGCTTAGAAATTCATCGTCATTGTTTATGTGTGTTAACATTTGTTGGCAGAATTGCAATCGCGACTGGTAATCATTTTCCTTCAACTCTTGCACTATCTGCAGCTTGTAGGGGTGAAATTTTAATTCTAAATGAAGAATTCTGCGAACACTCTCACGGGACATTTCAACCGCAGCTGCTTGCTTACGAATCGAACTGCGTGGACTCTTCAATACAGATCGGCGTACAACATCAATGTTCTGTGCAGTACGAGCAATTCTTGGCCGTCCCGTTGGTTTCTTCTTTAAAGCTGATCCATTCTCTTCAAAATTATTAATTCAACTTCTATTGGCATGTTTTGACGGAACGGAATCATGACGTCCTAAGTTGTAAAAAACGTCGGAACTCAATCTGGGCAGCTTTCAAACTATCACCGTTTTTATAAAACATTTTTATAGCCAACGCACGCTGTTGCCTGTTCCACTAGTCCATGGCTACTGCAATGGCGGCTTGTTTACTTGTACACTGTCGCTGACCCGCAGTGCTGCCACCTGCTCACGGCTGCCACGACGCGTTACAAAAATTCCCGTTTTTATGGGTCACCTGTATCTGAAGTAACAGTTCAACAAGAGAGAGGAAGCTTCGAATTTAAATATTGTGTAAATAATTGCCAAGTAAAATATTAGTTATAATAAATTTAAATAATTTTATACTGTTTACACTGTAGTAACAAACAGTTATGAAATATCAATCAAGTTAGATATAGTAAGACATATCTACATCAAGAAATTCATGATTTTATGCCATTGGTTTTACACTTTAAATGACCTCTCCTATAGAACTAAAAAAATGGTACTGTTAAAATGGTAAAAACCTAAGCTGTTCGTAGTAGAGAGGATTTTCAAGTAAAGGCAACCTGACCTCTAAACTTTGGAAACGCCTTGTAAAAAGCTGAGAATAACGGAAATGGCCTAAACATTAAAAAAATCGTTTTAATAAAGGCATCGGTAAAGTAGAATAATATAAATTTTAAATCCTATACTGCTATAACACACACACACGCTCACACAGACACACACACACACACACAAACACACACACACACACACAAACACACACAACAACACACACAAACACACACACACACAAACACACACACAACATACACACACACACACACACACACACACACACACAAACACACACACTCACAAACACACACACAACACACACAAACACACTCACACACACACACACACACACACACACACACAAACACACACACTCTTAACACACACACACACACACACACACACACACAAACAAAAACACACACACACACACACACACACACACACACACACACACACACAAACACACACTCACACGTACAACCACAGCCACACACACACACACACACACACACACACACACACACAAACACACACTCACACGTACAACCACAGCCACACACACACACACACACACAAACACACACTCACACGCACACACACACACACACACACACCCCACTTTGACACATACATACATACACACACACACACACACACACAAACACACACACAAACACACACACACATACACCACACTCTTAACCCATACATACATACACACACACAAACATACACACACACTCGTGCGTGTGCACATATGCACAATAAACAGCTTATATGGATTCTTAAAACCACTATAAAACCGGTTTATATACCCATAGATCACATATTAATTGTTCCGGTTTGATATACAATGGAAAATTTCAATTTTGTATATGCTTAGGTTTTTTGAACGAAAAAACCTATTTTGTATTTTCAAATCATTAATTGAGCCCTATAAATCTCAGATATTCCAACAATATGCGAACGTATTATTGGATTTTATGCAATTGTCCTGCTTTGCGCTGAGCGATAATCATATCGCGTTACACTGTGCGACATAAACTAATTTCTGTAATAGGATTGCTAAAGGAGAAATAAAGCGTCACTAGTACAATTGCAACACTTCATTCTATAGTGGGTTTTCTGTTCTAAAATATATTTACTCTAATGAAATAAACGTTTTATTTCGTTTTATATCTTTTGCCGGTCTATAATATCTACAATATCATCAACATATATTCAAATAAAACCACAATCAGACAGAACTAAAATAAAACATTCTTTTTAATATAATGTTTGTATTCTATAAATATGAACAAATATAATATTTTATAAATATTTTAATATATATATATATATATATATATATATATATATATATATATATATATATATATAGTAATTTAAAATAACATAGGTTATTCAAATACAAGAATATTTATTAATTTGTATTCAAATAATACGCAAAAATTACAATAAAAAACAAAAATAATATAGCTCAAAAAACATGTAAACAAGCTGAAAAGTTATGGGTTAAGAATGAAATTAAAAACTTGTATCAAAAGAAAAATACTTTAACGATTGAAATATATAAGCTACATATAAAATTAGCTTCTACTATGCATAATATAAAATGGGAAGAAAAATATAATAAAATCAATTTATTTATAAATAAAATTAGAAATATAAAATTAAATAGAATAAACAAAAACTTAAAAATTTGAAGTTAGAAAAACAAATAAAAGACGGACCTGAAATTATAAACAAATAAAATAGAACTAAATAATAATCATACTATCATCAATTGTATTAATCTTATTGAAAAACTAAATGCAATTAAAATTAATGAAAATACAAAATTAATATCATTAGATATAAAAATATATGTATACAAACATACCTATAAAAGGAACTCTTGAACTTATAAAATATAAATTAGAACACGAGAAAGATAAAAAATTACCATTAGAAATTTTAAATACACTCAAAATAGTATTAAATCAAAATTATTTTTCATACAATGACAAAATTTATAAACAAGAAGATGGTCTTGTTGCTATGGGTTCGCCATTATTAAATATATTCTCTGAAATATTTTTACAACAATTAGATAGTAAAATTAATGAAATTATAAAAATATATGATAAAAATGGTTATTGGGTTCGCTATGTAGATGATGGAATGTATATATCAAACAATAATAATATAAATTTAACAAATATTTTGGATAAAATAAATAAAATTAATAATAAAATCAAATTTACTTATGAAATTGAAACAAATAACAAAATAAATTTTCTATATTTAACAATAATAAGAAAAAATGAAAAATTTGAATATATGATATACCGTAAACCAACTTAAACAAACCAAATTATACAAAATAATTCTAATCATCCATATAATCAAAAAATGGCTGCTTTATATAACTTATTATATAGAATGCATAAAATACCCATGAATGAAGAGAATAAAATAAGAGAAAAAAACATAATTTATCAAATTGCATTACAAAACGGTTATAAAAAGAAAACTGTTGACAAACTAAATTATAATATTTTTAATAAAAAAAATAATTTAATTTACAATAGTAATAATAATACAATATGGACTTCATTTTTATTTTTTAGGCCATGAAATAAAAAAAAATATGACCAAATTATTTAAAAATACAAATATAAAAATTGCACACAAAACTAATAACAAAATAATAAACATAATTAATAACAATAATAAAACAATTATTATGCATAAGAAAGGTGGTGTTTATAAATTAGAATGCGAAAATTGTAATAAAGCTTTTATAGGTCAAAGCAAGAAAAAATTAAAAGAAAGATATAAAGAACATTTGAACGCATATATTAATCCAGAAATATATAAGTCAAATTTTGCAAATCATTGTATTAATAATAAGCACCAATTTCCAAATATTGAAAATATGAAACTTATAAATGAAATGAATAAGGGATTAAGAATGAATATATATGAAGCATTCAAAATATATAAATACAACAATAATAACAAATTAATAAAAGAACAAATATAAATACATTCTAAATATGAAACTATATTCAATGTCTATAATGTTACAGCAACAAAATAAAAATAAATTTGGCAATTTGTATACATTTAGCAACAACTCTATTTCTAAATTGTCATATGTTTTAGGCCTATAGCTTACATTATTGTAATTTTCATTCCTGATGATAATGGTACTGTTTACCAAC
The DNA here is from genome assembly GCA_036971475.1 of Prosapia bicincta. Classification (NCBI taxonomy): domain Eukaryota; kingdom Metazoa; phylum Arthropoda; class Insecta; order Hemiptera; family Cercopidae; genus Prosapia; species Prosapia bicincta. The sequence continues at coordinate 61,362,784 of JBAIZL010000007.1, read as the reverse complement.
GAAAATCTTTGAATATAAATTAATAAATATTCTTGTATTTGAATAGCCTATGTTGTTTTAAATTATTAAACAAGAAAACGTATTATATATATATATATATATATATATATATATATATATATATATATATATATTAAATGTTAAAGAATAATTATTAAAAACTTTTAATTTGTAAAATTGACTATATTTATTGCTTTTAGTTTTAATTTTAAAAGCGTTTTACTATTGAGGATATAAGGCAAAGCGTCCACAAAACATTTCAAAGTATCGTGCCCTTTTTAGAAAAGCGTAACCTTGAGTGAGCCATTCTACCCTTTGAAGCGTGGTCTCCACATTTATGTAACTGTTAAATTCTACTCTAACAGTTCCTGAACCAAATAAATGCAGGGATATATTATCCACCGGAACTTTGCACGCGTTTGGCTGCCGTCCTCATTTTGTATTCCGAGTAAGAACGGAAAAGAATCGAGGAAATAGCGCCACAAAGTAACACTCGAAACGATATATTGCAGAAGGAGTTGTTCGGTTCCATTCTAATGACCGTTGGGAAATTGATTTGCTGGAAAATACGAATTGAATACTAAAGATTTATGTGGCACTTTCCAACTTAAAGGATTTATCTAGACTTTTGAGTACATTCAACATTATTAGAGTATATTTATTTACAACTATTTTGAGTTCATGGATTTTATTAACAATGACTGTCAGCGAAACTTTACGACTGAATTCAGCAAAGTAATAATTCATGTTAATGCGTGAAGAAGATAAAATTGATAAGAACTTGGAGGAACTGTCGTGTAATTTTGTATTATAAATAAGTAAAACCTATTAATTCACATACATTTTTTATTTATGTCCTGATGTACATTTCCATTGAAAGAAACCATCTGCAGAGGAAATTATTACAGTGCTATATATATATATACACACACAGAGGCAAGTTCCGCATCTCTCCTATGAACCGATTATTAACGCTACAGTGAGTTCCGGTCCATTAACTTGATCTGCCAAGGACGTTAACTTTCAAACATTTGAATTTACAATTTTGTAAGATGATTACTTTGTAATTGAAATGTACAGCAGAAAATAAATAACAGGATTTGTAATTTAAGAGGTTTTATTATTTATAACTAGAGAATATATTTGGTTCGATTTGTAAACTCGGTTTAACTATTTTTAGAAGCTTTTCTTCTTTTACACGTCAAATATATTTGACATTACGTTTACAAGGTTTAGCAACAACATTGTATAAAGATAGGATTAAGTCATGTCTAACTAATTTTGACCAATTATTTTAGGATAAATATTCTTTGTATTTGACATAAAACTCCTAATTTTCTCCAGATATATCTTAGTTGTTATTAGCCTTCTCATATATCTTTCTGTTGGCACGTTTCGAAGAGTCCCCATCAGTATAAGTATAGAGATTCTCTAAAGGATTCCAAGAGGAAGATACATGTGGATGCTAGAAAAGGTGGATCGTTTAATGCTCAACAGACTCTTTGTAATTTCAAATCGTATTCTGAAGATTAAACTTAGTGCAAACTTAATACCCACTAATTCCTTGTAAATACATTTAGAATGATCGAAACTCTTTCAAAAGGCACGGGGAGGTAATGTTGAGGAATTTACCTGGTTTATAATAACTTCTATTCTATCATACATGGCATCTAAATATAGAGAGTTGAGAATATTAAAGAATTCTGCAAACTTTAATATATTTTAAACGATATTCCAGTTTATTTCCTTGTCAAACCAAACCTGGTTTGTGACACTGAATATGATCGACAAACTTCCTTTACTTTATTAAAATCTCTGTGCATTTTTAATGTAAATAGTACAAAATGCAACTTGAGAAGGTAAAGAATGCTTCTTTCATTACATTTTATAAACTGGGTCACGACATAAAGCTACAATGTCGACTTGAGTTAGCATTATTGCCCGGCTGGAAGTGCTCACTGTAATTACTACTGCAGCAGGCGACTAATATAAAGTTTTTGTACAGTCACACACTTAATTACTAAAAGTGTAACGATATACCAAGAGTATCGTGTCGCAAAATGTACCTGAGCTGGATGAAACTGGTTTAATTTTTGCAGGGCACAAAACTTCCTAGAAAACTAATTATTAAATTCTATTCAATATGTTTACACGTAATATAAATAACAATAAATCGTAGACAACATTACAAGGTATTATTCACAATATGACTAATTAACAATCAATATAGCTTAATATGCTATAGGTTGTCTTGTTAATATAATAACTTGTGCTGTAATTATTTTAACTAAAAATTGTGTTCATCCAACGTACGGCAAGTTTTACTGAACAATATCTACACTAAATATATCCTTACAAAAATAGGTAATTTATTAAAAAAGCCTAGATTATATTAACAAAATAAAATATAGACAAATAAACCTATATTTCCTGATTGATAGGTTTCAGATTTTAATAAAACAAATACAATGTTTATAGGTGATGAATTTATGTTAACAGATAAATTTCATCACAGGTACCATTCTATTATAAAAGTAACAATTGGTTATTGGGAAAAGATTATGATGGAAATTATATATTAAATAAAAAATGTCTTTATTTTCGACATTTTAAATAAATAAAAATTAATTTATTATTTTCAAAAATATATAAATGTACTATCTTCTAATAAATTAAACAATAAAGTGTAATTTACAAAATTGGCTCAGAGGTTCTGAAAGACAGTTAGCTCTGTTATCACACCTAAAGAGAAATGTACCAGCATAGGGTTTTAGTAACTACAAGAGTTGTTGTTGGTATTACCATAGGAATTGAGAATCCACAAAAGTTACATCCAGTAACCGTAGGCCTTAGCATCTACAATCATTGTATCCGATAGTACCACAAGGACTTGGTACTAATCAACATGTATATCATGTAATCGGTATACCATACGGATTTATCATCTTCAAGATTTCTATCCGGTAATACCATTCGGACTTGGAATCTTCAAGATTTCTATCCGAAAGTACCATAGAGACTTATCATATACAAGATTTGTATGCTGTAGTACAATACTTAATTGGTATCTTTAAGATTTCTATCCAGTAGTACCATATAGACTTATCATCTACAACACTTAAATCCTGTAGTACCATACGGATTTGGCATCGTCAAGATTTCTATCCGGTTATACCATACGGACTTGGAATCTTCAAGTTTTCTATCCAGTAGTACCATAGAGACTTATCATCTACAACACAAATCCTGTAGTACCATACGGATTTGGCATCGTCAAGATTTCTATCCGGTAATACCATACAGACTTGGAATCTTCAAGATTTCTATCCGGTAATACCATACAGACTTGGAATCTTCAAGATTTCTATCCGGTAATACCATACGGACTTGGAATCTTCAAGGTTTCTATCCAGTAGTACCATAGAGACTTATCATCTACAACACTTAAATCCTGTAGTATCATACGGATTTGGCATCGTCAAGATTTCTATCCGGTAATACCATACAGACTTGGAATCTTCAAGATTTCTATCCGGTAATACCATACGGACTTGGAATCTTCAAGGTTTCTATCCAGTAGTACCATAGAGACTTATCATCTACAACACTTAAATCCTGTAGTATCATACGGATTTGGCATCGTCAAGATTTCTATCCGGTAATACCATACAGACTTGGAATCTTCAAGATTTCTATCCGGTAGTACCATAAAGACTTATCATCTACAACACTTAAATCCTGTAGTACCATACGGATTTGGCATCGTCAAGATTTCTATCCGGTAATACCATACAGACTTGGAATCTTCAAGATTTCTATCCGGTAATACCATACGGACTTGGAATCTTCAAGGTTTCTATCCAGTAGTACCATAGAGACTTATCATCTACAACACTTAAATCCTGTAGTATCATACGGATTTGGCATCGTCAAGATTTCTATCCGGTAATACCATACAGACTTGGAATCTTCAAGATTTCTATCCGGTAATACCATACGGACTTGGAATCTTCAAGGTTTCTATCCAGTAGTACCATAGAGACTTATCATCTACAACACTTAAATCCTGTAGTATCATACGGATTTGGCATCGTCAAGATTTCTATCCGGTAATACCATACAGACTTGGAATCTTCAAGATTTCTATCCGGTAGTACCATAAAGACTTATCATCAACAACACTTAAATCCTGTAGTACCATACGGATTTGGCATCGTTAAGATTTCTATCCGAAAGTACCATAGAGACTTATCATCTACAAGATTTGTATGCTGTAGTACCATACTGAATTGGTATCTTTAAGATTTCTATCCAGTAGTACCATAAGTTCTTATTATCTACAAGATTTGTATCCTGTAGTACCTTACGGACTTAGTATCTTCAAGATTTTATCCGGTAGTACCATAGGGACTTATCATCTACAAATTTTGTATCCTGTAGTATAATACGGACTATGTATATGCAAGATTTGTATCCTGTAGTACCATACGTACTTGGTATCTTTACGATTACTATCCTTAATTACTAAAAGTGTAATTATATACCAAGAGTATAGTGTCGCAAAATGTACCTGAACTGGATTAAACTGGTTTAATTTTTGCAGGACACATAGCATCCTAGAAAACTAATTATTAAATTCTATTCAATATGTTTACACGTAATATAAATAACAATAAACCGTAGACCACATTACAAGGTATTATTCACAATATGACTAATTAACAATCAATATAGCTTAATAGGCTATAGGTTGTCTTGTTAATATAATAACTTATGCTGTAATTATTTTAACTAAAATTTGTTCATCCAACAGATAAAAAATATCTACACAAAATATATCCTTACAAATATAGGTACTTCATTAAAAAGCCTAGATTATTTTAACGAAACAAATTATAGACAAATAAATATTGCCTGATTGCTAGGTTTCAAATTTTAATCAAATACTGTACAATGTTTATAGGTGATGGATTTATGTTGATAAATAAATTTCATTACAGGTACCATTCAATATTAAAAGAAACAATTCGTTATTGGTGAAGATTATGATGGAAATTATATATTAAATAAAAAATGTCTTTATTTTCGACATTTTAAATAAATAAAAAATTTTATATATAATATATGTGTGTGTGTGTGTGTGTGTGTGTGTGTGTGTGTGTGTTTGTGTGTGTGTGTGTGTGTGTGTGTGTGTGTGTGTGTGTGTGTGTGTGTGTGTGTGTGTGTGTGTGTGTGTGTGTGTGTGTGTGTGTGTATCTTCCAATACATTAAACAAAAAAGTGTCATTTGCAAAATTGACTCAGGGGTTCTGAAAGGTAGTTAGCTTTTTTATCACACCTAGAGAGATTTGCACCAGCATAGGGTTGTATACCTACAAGAGGTGCAGTTGGTATTACCATAGGAATTGAGAATCGACAAAAGTTATATCCAGTAGTACCGTAAGGACTTAGCATCTACAATATTTGTATCCGATTGTATCACAGTGATTTGGTAAATTCAAGATTTCTATCCGGTAGTATCATACGGATTTATCATCTACAAGATTCTAATCCTGTAGTATCATACGGACGTGGTATATTCCAGATTTGTATCCTGTAGTACCATAGGGACTTAGTATAAGCCGGGTTTGTATCCGGTAGTACAATAGGGACTTGGTATATTTACCGGTAGTACCATAGGGACTTGGTACATTTAAGGTTAGTGTCCAGTAGTACAATAATGACTTGGTATCTACAAGAATTGTAGTCGGAAATGTCATAGTGTCTACTCTATAGTTTCTACCCAGACCATACGTGTAACTTTAAACAAGTGTGACTGATTTTTAATTACAATTAGCTCTCCTCTTTTAGAGAAAGTACAAATTTCTAAATAAAATCTTATAATGCAAAGCCTTTAAACTGTATCTTTCTGAAAGTAGGCGCAACACACCTAAAGGTTGACTCTACCCTCAATGCACATTTTATAGAGTTCCCTCTATGCGTTCAGGAATGGTTATGTACTTTCCCCTTGCTGGTTTACAAGGTTTTCACTCTATAAATGGCTCGGATAGATTACGCTTGCCAAGACTAGATAGATGGGACGGCAAGATTGATGACGTCACAGACCTGCTTATCAATGGTCCATTAGCAGAAGCATTTTCAAGTATTTTGTTATTCAACCCTGGTTCTCTTTTTAAAAACGTTTTATGCCGAGTATATTTCACATTTTGCCAAATCTTCGGTTTGGGTTAATATTTTAGATGCATGGATGATTCAATATCATTAAATAATAAAAACACAATTAGAAACAACAATGTGTAAATGGTGTTGAAAATAGTGTTGTCACAAATAGAGAAAATATTTTCTCGTGAAATTTATTGTCCTTTAGGAATGGAAAACCTTCTACAATGTTTTTACTAAACTAGTAGTTTTCAAACTGAAAGTCTTAAAATAAATATCAATTATTTTTCACGACATATTTAGGTCTTAGTACGTTTTATATAAATTTACTTACATTTCACATACGAAAAGTAGTTAATTTGAATATTAATATGTTTTATTTAATTCCATACCCCCTTCGTTCCTGTAACATCATACAACAAACGAGAATATACAATACAATATAATTACTTTAAATAGTATACATTTATATATATATATATATATATATATATATATATATATATGTATATATAATATTTACATTTTATATATAAATATTATATATATATATATATATATATATATATATATATATATATGAGTTTATGCCGAAACTCACAACCCGAATTCTCCTATAAAGATTCCCATAAACCTTACAAAAGATACAGCGACACCTATTGGTAACATAAAAGACGCAATATATCCAAAAGTTGTACAACTTAGACGAGCTTTCGGAAACAATTAGACGAAAAGATTGTATGGCAGGACAGAAAAATAGAAAAAGGGAATAAAATAGACGTAATATGGGTTTTTCAGAGGAAAAGTGAACCGAACTCAATAGACAACATGCTGAAAAATATTAATAAAAGTTATGAAACAGTAATTAGTTATTCTTGTAAGCAGATTTAAACGTAATTTTTACTTGGGACTGTAGTATAGTATTTAAATTTAAATATTCCCTACAGCCACGCCTTGCAAACAGTTTTCAACCACTTTAAAACAATAATAGTAAAACACTGTCCTTATAAAATATATTTTGCTGCAAAATTAATATTATCGCTGAACAAAAAAACATCTATTGCCTCATTTTAAGAATACTGACTTTATTACAATAACTTATTTGTAGCTATACCTCTTCATCAAAATGTAAAATAATATATGTCAAGCTTTATACATCGAAATATTCTTCACATCTGAAATGGCTCGTTTCGTGATTCATCTGGTAGTAAGCTAATTAAATTATAGACCTAGTGCTAAATGTTGTGTAAAAGAGGTCTTAGTTAATAAACCCGTCCAAATTTGTAGAAACATCATGGCCTACGTCTCTAAACATACGATGAGAATGTCGAATAGAAAGTATTCAACAAGACACAGTAGTAGATACACGATGAAATAAGTATAAAATCATATAAGAACAAACGTTTCTAATGAAATAATTCTGAAAAAAAAAACGTTGTGTATTTGATATAAGCATGAGAAACTTCAGTAGGACTTGCAGGGACTGACTGGAGGCGGGGCGATCGCTTTGTCAGCTGAGACGTTTGCTTCACATGCATGTGTACACTGGATACATTACATAATGTATAAGGCTTTTACTTGTATATATTAGAATGAAGGTTTTATTAGGATTATGAATGGCTTACACATAACATTAAATATATACCTAAAGTAAACAAACAAGGGTAGTATAGGACAAGAGGGAAGGAAGAGATACTCTGAGAAGGGAAAGAGAATAAATCAAAAAATCAATAAGAGGAAGAGTTAGAAAAATAGAGGAGCAAAAATTAAAGGGAGAGAGAAGGGTGAAAGTGACAAACGAGAGAGAAAGAGGAGATAGGTAGCAATGACATAATCTTGTCCTAATCTCTGTATTGCATCCAGGATAATTCAGGACACAAACACGGAGAGAGAGGAGTGAGAATGAGGGGAGTGAGGGACATAGAAAGCACGAAACAGAGAGCGGATGGTTTTATTATAAAAGGTAATTATTTCCCTACCGAAAACCCTCGTTTTAACAAAACGAGATTTTTTTTGCCATATCACGTCGAGGATAATTCAGTTGATTCCTTCCCCTTATAATCGAATATCGATCGCAGAAACACCACCTCTATCAATCTCTGCGAGACGTTTATCTCTTTTTTGGGGTAATCGAACGCGTTTGCTTCATATAAACAAAAGAAATTCTAAGTTTCGTATTCCTACCAAGGTAATTATCGATATTGAAAATCAAAGTTAGGTTTATGCCTGCATAACATCAATATAAACCGTGTCAGGAAATTAGGTAAAGTAAAAAGAAGGAAAGAGAAAGAAAAGGTAAGAGAGATGGAGAGGGGGAAAGCGATGGAGAAGGGAGAGAGATTGAGAGAGAAAGTGATGAAGAGGGGGAGCGAGATAGAGAGGAGGAGAAAGGTGGAGAGGGAAAGAGATGGAGAGAGGAAGAGAGATATTAGGAAAGGAGAGAGAGATGGTGTGAGGAAGGAAAATTGAAGGGGAGAAAAGGATGAACAAGGGAGAAAGATGGAGAGGGGGAGAGAGATGGAGAGAGAGGAGTACTAAATTCCCTACGTTTAGTGTTAACAATACGATCAGACGGTGGCTAATCAGTTCAGGTTGAACACGTCCATTATAATGCAGTTAAGCCGCTTCTATTATCGACTATCGATCCCTCAGTACCGTCTCCATCAATATGTTTAATTATTTTTCCTCCGTTCTAACGACCACTCGCTTCATTGAGTTGCAACTCACTATTACGCGAATTTCCATGTAAAATGTTACGTTTTTTTGAAAAAAATATAGCATAAAATTTCTATTTAGTTTTCAAAGCATTCATATCATGTTGATATGGATTTTTAAGAGGTAACTTAAAATGCAATAAATATTAATTTAGTATCACATGATTTTATATTCTATTTAAAAACATGTTTTGTGAAACGTTAATATAAGGTACAAGTCCCTCAGTTTCTGACATGATTTTTGGGCTTTTATACGCGAATTTGTAAAGCACTTTCATTTCTAGTCAGTGTGTAGAATTTAAAATGAAGTAATATAAGATAAAAACGTTTAAAATACTCTCGCTTATATACTCTTTACACACACACACACACACACACACATATATATATATATATATATATATATATATATATATATATATATATATATATATATCGCAATATGTATTCTTGTGTATTAATAAAGAACATAAGTCAAAATACAAATACAAGAATTATAATTGAATTTACAATTCAAAGCTTTTCGTTGGCTAACAGTACTAACATCATCAGCAATATTAAACAATTCTGGATGTTTAGTTCTGATAATATTGGATATTTTAATTCTGATGAATATTAAACATCAGGAATTGTTTAATATTCATGATGTTGTTGGTACTGTTAGCCAACGAAAAGCTTTGAATTGTAAATTCAATTATAATTCTTGTATTTGTATTTTGACTTATGTTCTTTATATATATATATATATATATATATATATATATATATATATATATATATATATATATATTAAGAATTCTCTGACAAAAAATTACCTTTTTGTTACCTTTTAAGTATTCATTAAAATCAGTTTAATCAGGACTTCAGTATTATTAGGGTCAATGAGAAATATTCAGTAACATCATCATTATTCAGTTACTATAATATTATTTAGTAACTTCAGTATTATTCAGGAACACCAGTGACGTTCTGAAACCCGAGTATTATTCAGGAACATCCTTATTGTTCAATAACATTAGTATTATTCAGTAACATCAATATTCTTTTCAGAACAATGAGTATTATTCAGTAACATGATTATTATTTAGTAGCATTAATAATAATTGGTAATATCGGTACTATTTAGTAACATCAGTTTTATACAGTGCCTATTCAGTAATATCAGTATTACTCAAAATCATGAGTACTATTCAGTAACATCAGAATTATTCAGTAACATCAGTACTATCTCATAACATTTATATTATTTAGTAACATCAGTCCTATTTAGTAACAAGTATTTTTCAGTAGCATTAGTATTATTCCGTTACGTCAGTATTATTTAGAATTATCACTATTTTTCAATACCACCAATATTAAGTAATATCATATATCAGGCTTCTTAGTATTATTCAGTAAATACATCCAAAGAACTTTTATAGGTTACGTTTCTTTCTGTTATTACGTATTCTACACGACGCAGTAATTACAAGACATTTTTGATATAATTTGTTTTTCTTCTAGTTTTTTAGAAACTAAATTGGTTCAGAGTGAACACGTAAACCATAGCCATGTACAGTTACAGAGCTTAACAAAGTGTTGCGTAGGCTAATGCCCACTCTTCCGATCTCATAATGAATGACTAAAAAAGTGGGCGAGACCGATAAAAGAGAATACTTCATCCGAAAAATGTATTTAACAGAGGTCTCAATAGAGTCTAATTATTGTTGGTAGTAATAAAATCACGTGGTTGATAGAAAACCTTAATCAGATTTTAAAATATTTAGTAGTACAAAATTTATTTATCGAATTCAACTGAAATTGGTTCTTAAAAGGTGTTTGTATTCAAATTATTTTAGTAGATCTTTTTGAAATGTACGCTATTTTGTGATAGACTATAATATTTTAATTTATTAATGTACAATAATTAAAGTACCATAGTGAAAGTGTTAAATCAGCTGTTCTACAGCAAACCTTAGGTGACGTAAAATCAGCTGTTGAATGAAATCATATTTTAACACTTTATTAAAGCTAAAATAGCTGTATACATCGCATACAGATGTTTTGGAGCATGGCAATTTTAAAGTGACGCTACTGGAGAGATCGTTTTGTGCGATTTTTCTCATCAGGTGCGCCGAAAAAAAGTTGAGAGAAAAATTATTTCCAATTTTTTTATCAGCGCAAAAATCTAGTTAATTTTTATGTAAGTACCAATGTATTATCAACGGGATATCGTTCTTGAGACGTCAGCGGCTTCCACTGGAGTAATATTATTGACAAGACGCAAAGATTTATATAGACGACCGTCATCGATCGATACTCGGTATACTGTCTGGAAGAGTTGTCCATAGCTTAGCATAATAAATGCTTAGAATGTTGTTTTCGTATTTTGATTACAAAAACTTGTTTGTTGTGTAAGTAAAAGTTATACACATGATTAGGTAGCGCTCAAGATTTAAACCCAATGTTTTATTTTAAATTACCGATTTTCTTTCATTCAATTACTATTTAAGCCAAAAATCAAATATTTTTTTAGAATTTACTGACAACGTTTATTAAAATTATAAAACGATTCAGCAATACCAAAATGGCAATGTCTATATTTATTTTGAATGGATTCAATGCAATTAAATGTAATGTCAGTGGCTAGAAGAATTAATTTAAATATTAGTGATGTCATTTAATTTAGAACCAATTTTGATAGTACCTCATTATATTATTTTAGTTATTACCGGTTAAGCTTAATAAAACTTAGTTAGAATTATCATCTAAAATAATCTTATATGTATAAATATAGTTATTTTTATAAGTATTAATTTCTTTTATATTTTCGGTTCAGTTTTTACCTTTCAAGTAATTTAAATATAGCGTATAAAAAAAAGGAAAACCGCTGTATAATAAAATCATATGTTAGCTCATCTACCAAACTCTGGAGAGGGTGAAACTGAGGAATGAGGAGGTTTTCCCCATACTATTATAAAAGCTTAATTTTGTCGCAAAGTACTTTTTTCTCAGTTTAGTGAATCGAAATTCAAACAACTTAGTTTATATTTAGTTTCTCACAAAAGTGGTAATTTACGTTATTCATAAAAATATTTTTATAAGGGTAGAAATAATAACGTAAAATAAATTTACATATCCTTGGCATTATACTTATATTACAAAATACTTTCTTACACTATTCATTTTTCTGTTTAATATTCCTTCGAATTTATTGTACGCTCCGTTATTTATGACATGTAGCTAAAAAATCATTTTTATAAAGAAACCGCAGCCATAAAAACTTTACCTCCTTCCTTACATTAACTTATTTTTGTTACATTAACTTAACATATTTCTACTACAAGCCCCTCTACTATCTAATATCATTTCCAGGCGTTGTAGAGGTCAAGGACACATAAAGTATATCCTGCTGCACTTTACGTAGACGTTGAGATCTCTACAAGCCTTTATAACGGGATGTATAACCGACCGCCAATGGTACGAGCGCCTCGTACTTCTGACCGCCTCTAGCTTTAAAGTTGTTTCAATGTCTTATTATCGTATGATTTTACAACATTATATGTGGAAATTAAATAGGAAGAACCAACAATTTATATTTCAGTTTAAAGGTTAAGTTAGATGATTTCGGGTTAGGTTAGATCTTGAAATGTATTATGGAAGTGAAATTGAAAGGAGACTCCATATTATAAATAAATTTGAAGAACCTGTATTAATTTTTCAAGTGATAGCTTCTTTACGCAAGGTGAACGAGACATAAGATTGAATCATTGCCTTCGCGCCATGCTATTTGTGAAACGCATATCTTACAACGCATAACTCCACGCAACAGCTGATTTTGTGTTGTAGGTTATGTTGAAGAACAGCTATTTTACACGTAGCTTATTATTATTATTAAATAGTTTTGATTGGTTAATAAATGTATTATTTATTTAAATTTTGATAAGTCTCAATACAAACATTCCAATATAACGATAATAATAATAATTTTTGAATGACAAACATTCTTAGTCCTGTCTTATACTTTTTAAAGAACTGATTTCAATTGTTTTAAATTTATTTATAATTAGTAAACATCTAATAAATGTTTTGTTATCCAAATTATTTTATTATCATCTACAATAAATAATAATCTTTATTAAATACATTCTTTAAATAAAGATGAAAAATTTTAATGCATAAATTTATAATTTCGATGATTTTCGTTGAAACGTTTTCGAAGCTATTATCTCTATTTTGTTATGGCTCCTGTCAAGACTTCCATGAGTGTCAGAACCAAATTGGTTTTTGTTTATTTTTTGAGGTATTTCATAAACTCGCAGCTAATTTCTTAAATAAAGAAGTAGAGTACTGACACAGGCGTAAAACCGCAAGCTACTTCTCGCAGACTAAACCCTTTACGGTATTGTAAGTATTTGTTTGGAGTCACTGTTTGCAGCACTGAACCAGAAGTAAACCTTTCGAATGCGCTCTACAATGGCATTACAATGTATCAATCTAATAGTTCCAGAAGGAAACGAGGGCATATTAGGAGCTTGAGCTGAGCACACATAAGACTCCCGTCCTCGTTCTCTATTCACAGTGAGAACGGAATAGAAACGAGGACACAGCTACACAATGTAACGTTTGGAACGATATATCATAGTGAGAGCCGTTGGAAAGATCCCAAAGGTCATGCGAAATTCATTTCGTTTAAGAAACCGTCTAGTATTAAAATGATTTGTTGGGACCTAATGTTATATAATACGAACAGTTTGAAGGCATACTGTAAGTTGTATATTTTACACACATACACACACACACACACACCACTCACGCGTGCACAAACACACACACTCACATTCACTCTCACACACACACACACACACACACACACACACATCACACACACACACACACACACACACACACACACACACACACACAAAACCACACACACTCACACACACACACACACACACACACACACACACACACACACACACACACACACACACACATACGCAAGCACGCGCACACATTTATTAATACATATTCATACGTTTTTTAAAATTTTATTCGAACTAAATAATTTTTTTTTAGTTTTCAGATACTGTTAGTGTTGAAGCATTATGTCATAATGGGATTTAAGAGCAGCGCATTCTGTCAGCAGGTAGCCTCGTATTTGTTATTATTTGCAGGGTGATTGTCCTCTGTTTTTATATCATTTCACATTAACAATTCAGGATCAAGTTGAAGTGCAATGCTATCTGTCGGAGCTTTGCACTAGACCACCGTCCTCATTTTCCAATCCAATTGAGAACTAAACGAATCAACGAAACAGTTCTACAAAGTAATGTCTGAATCGATTCAATATAGAACGCGCAGTTCGGTTCCGTTTTAATTAGGCTACCATTCACTCTATTAGAAACTTACTATCAATAAAATACCATTGGAATGAAATAATAACAGATTACTTACCGCGTGTAAGTTTCATATTATTCTATGGGTTTTGTAAGGTTTTGCCGTTCCTGATATTTTCAATTTTTTTTCTATTGATTTGTTTTATAGGATCTCTAACAAACACAATCTCTATCACACTCACTTCTTATCTCCGCAAGACGTCGTCTCTTTTATCCTCATCTAGCCACGTCCTAACTTGTTGGTCTTAGCCCTGCCCTCTTCCCAGCTTCAATAACATTTCTTAATTGTATCTAGTTTGTATCTTTTGTTAAATTGTAACTTAAAATTTCCAAACATACCTTCAGATATATCTTGCTATGTTATTATACGGGAAAAACATTTTTTCTTACACTGCAACAATGTGAAAATTATTTTTTATACTGTAACACCAGTTCTGACATTAAATGATAATTTTTGTACGAAATAGGCTTTCTACAAATATAAAAAGTATCATATAAATAGCTGGTACATAAGTAAAATAACTCCACTGTTGTTCAAATGTATATTAATATTATTTTAACATTTGTTCAATTTCATTTGCAGTTCTTTTGATTTTAAAATTCATTAAACACTTATTTACATACGAAAATTGTTATTATTTTTTTAACAATGAATTTCAAAACAACAACAAATTTGAATTAAATTGCAGTAGTAGAAGACAAATATTTATTCGCGAGTGGGATTCGCATCTGCTTTTCGCAGGGAAGCGCCCGGGTGATAGATCACTCCTGACAAGATATAAATGACTCGCAGAGATTGATAGAGACTGTGTTGGCAGGATCGATAGTCGATTATAGGCGGGAATCCGTGGGATAATGCAGCGCCCCCCGCTGTGCATAGTTGTAGGCGATACGGCGAAAAATTGGCATCCTTTTTTGTTTGCGGCGAATATATTACGAAACAAAAAAAGGAAAGTAAATAGGGAAAAGGGTTTTGTGGAAGGTTGTACTTTAATCAAGTATTATTGGCTAAAAAATATATATTTCATAGTCAAAGCATTCGGCCAAAAATTTGTTTCTAACCTGACGTTCAACTTACTTGATTTCAGAAAGAAATATATATTACAGAGTCTCTCAGCGTCTTAAGTTCAGAGTATTGGAACACCAACTTGAAGTGGAAAGAAATAGGTTTATATTGTATTGGTATATTTTATCTGCAAAATTAAAAAAGTAAAAACATCAAAAACATCGTAACTGTATTTCTTTCTAATTTCTAATTTTACGCATATTTAAAGTATGAAAACCTTCCTCCGAGTTGATCTAAAGACTGATTACCCCTAACCAGTCCTGCACACTAACCTACCTGTCCCGCACACTAACCTACCTGTCCCGCACACTAACCATTCCTGCACACTAACCTACCTGTCCCGCACACTAACCTACCTGTCCCGCACACTAACCAGTCCTGCACACTAACCTACCTGTCCCGCACACTAACCAGTCCTGCACACTAACCTACCTGTCCCGCACACTAACCAGTCCTGCACACTAACCTACCTGTCCCGCACACTAACCAGTCCTGCACACTAACCTACCTGTCCCGCACACTAACCAGTCCTGCACACTAACCTACCTGTCCCGCACACTAACCAGTCCTGCACACTAACCTACCTGTCCCGCACACTAACCAGTCCTGCACACTAACCTACCTGTCCCGCACACTAACCAGTCCTACACACTAACCTACCTGTCCCGCACACTAACCAGTCCTGCACACTAACCTACCTGTCCCGCACACTATCCAGTCCTGCACACTAACCTACCTGTCCCGCACACTAACCAGTCCTGCACACTAACCTACCTGTCCCGCGCAATACGGCATAGTGCTTCGTTAATTGTGTTAAACAAATTAGAAACTATGGTAATTGTAAAAACAATACAATCATATAATATCCAGTAAAAAACAGCTCAAAGATAAAATGCAATAAAAATAAATAAAAAAAGGGAACGGTGAAATTTAAAAAAAAAAAATTATGAACAAACTTTTCTACACTTGTATTACGATTAAGTCTTTGTTTTCCTAAGCACTGTCGCAGGATACGTCATTTAGGTATAAATAGTATAAATAGTATAAATTTAGTATCAAAGAGTATATGCGATTTGTATTGTTTTTGTTCGTTTACACAATACAAATCACACATACTCATTGATACTATTGAAAACATACCTTTAAAACCGTCACCGCTTGACCCGAAATCTCCAAGCAGAAGACACTGATGAAGATCGGCACATAGAGATCGAAAACGTTCTGTCTCAGTAAGTTTAAACAAATTTACTAAATATAAAGTTCGGATGGTGATAAATTATTGTTTAAGTGATGAAAAATATTCACCCAACGTAATGGACTACAGAAATTAAGAAAATAAATAGTTGGTAACAAAGAGCAAAATTCTCTCGTATATCGAAAAAATGTAATGATCAAACATTTTGTGGGAAGTACGTTGTAACATAAAATTGAAACAACACCATGAGCGGAAGAAGAGGAGAATATTCTCTAGTACGTTTCACAAACCTCAAATCATTCCAAGGAAATAAAAATCTACAAGTGCCTCATGGGTTATAAGCAGCTTGGGTTGGTCAATGGTTAATATAAGGACTGTGTACAAACTCAGTCATTTAAGGCCTATGAGAGAGAGAGAGAGAGAGTGCGTGCGTGTGTGGTGTGTGTGTGTGTGTGTGTGTGTGTGTGTGTGTGTGTGTGTATGTGTGTGTGTGTGTGTGTGTGTGTGTGTGTGTGCGTGCGTGCGTGCGTGCGTGCGTGCGTGTGTGTGTGTGTGTGTTAACAGCATGAATATTAATTCGTCAGAGTCTGTACATTGCGCCTAATGGCGTTCGACTGTTGGAACATTAGCGCGCTCTGGATAGAGGTGCGAAGGAAATTAACTGTGACATTTGATAAATGACTCGACGAGATTGATATTAAGGGGGGTTTACCGGATCACTAGACCATTACATTAAGCGGGGTGAGCTAACTGCGAGATGGGATGTTAGGGAACACTGCATCTAGATTCTACATCAACGCTGTTACCATAAAATAATATAGACTTACAGAGGGAAAATTGATCTCCTTATACCGCATAAAACTAACCAAATACTTATTTCATGTTAACGGTTCTTTGGTTTTCCTTCGCCATTTTCCAGTTTCCCCGTCAACACAATCATCGTAACTCGACACTAATCTTTGAATGCCCTACTCATGTATCATACAGAGCACTGGCCTAGCCATACCGGGGGAAAGATCCTCTGACACCTGCCATTGCTTCCGTTGAAGACACGGTCTGGATTAGTGCTACGAATGCAATGCACGAAAACTACTTGCTTGTACCAGGTACTTTAGTCGTTTCACCTAAACGCATCCAGTTGGTTCATGATGGCCTAGCCATACCAGGGGAAAGATCCTCTGACACCTGCCATTGCTTCAGTTGGAGACACGATCTGGATTAGTGCTACGAATGCAATGCAGGAAAACTACTTGCTTGTACCAGGTACTTTAGTCGTTTCACCTAAACGCATCCAGTTGGTTCATGATGGCCTAGCCATACCAGGGGAAAGATCCTCTGACACCTGCTATTGCTTCCGTTGGAGACACGGTCTGGATTAGTGCCACGAATGCAATGCAGGAAAACTACTTGCTTGTACCAGGTACTTTAGTCGTTTCACCTAAACGCATCCAGTTGGTTCATGATGGCCTAGCCATACCAGGGGAAAGATCCTCTGACACCTGACATTGCTTCCGTTGGAGACACGGTCTGGATTAGTGCCACGAATGCAATGCAGGAAAACTACTTGCTTGTACCAGGTACTTTAGTCGTTTCACCTAAACGCATCCAGTTGGTTCATGATTGCTTAGCCATACCAGGGGAAAGATCCTCTGACACCTGCCATTGCTTCCGTTGGAGACACGGTCTGGATTAGTGCCACGAATGCAATGCACGAAAACTACTTGCTTGTACCAGGTTCTTTAGTCGTTTCACCAAAACGCATCCAGTTGGTTCATGATGGCTTAGCCATACCAGGGAAAAATCCTCTGACACCTGCCATTGCTTCCGTTGGAGACACGGTCTGGATTAGTGCCACGAATGCAATGCACGAAAACTACTTGCTTGTACCAGGTACTTCAGTCGTTTCACCTAAACGCATCCAGTTGGTTCATGATTGCTTAGCCATACCAGGGGAAAGATCCTCTGACACCTGCCATTGCTTCCGTTGGAGACACGGTCTGGATTAGTGCCACGAATGCAATGCACGAAAACTACTTGCTTGTACCAGGTACTTTAGTCGTTTCACCTAAACGCATCCAGTTGGTTCATGATGGCCTAGCCATACCAAGGGAAAGATCCTCTGACACCTGCAATTGCTTCCGTTGGAGACACGGTCTGGATTAGTGCCACGAATGCAATGCACGAAAACTACTTGCTTGTGCCTGGTACTTTAGTCGTTTCACCTAAACGCATCCAGTTGGTTCAAGACGGAAGGATATTAGAACGTGAATCGATACTAGAAGAATATTATCAAGACATTGTCATTTGCATTTGTTTAATGTTTACAACTATTAGAACAAAAATTATTATTTCGAATATTTTAAAATTAAAGGAACAAACCAACGCAGTGTTAAATTAAAGTTTTTGTGTCAAGGCCAATTTCTAATGAAGCATTCCTTTGTGAGTACTCGTGTAACTGAGTAAACTATTGTAACTACAGTAGGCATTCTAAGATAAATTTCAGAATAAATTTTAACACAATTAAGGAAATATATTATAAATATAGATTCTGGAGATATTTTATCAACCATGTCTGGAAATTGTTAAGGGCATCATCATGAGATATTCTAAGAGATCTTGAAAGAGCAACTGGAATAATTCAATGAAAAATTCTAAAGATAACCTTCTTCATCCGGATAATTGCTAAGAAAATATATGGAAAGAGCATACGTACCGGGAAATATTACAAGGTAATTATGCCGGAGATTTTCTCAGGTAAACGTGTGACCTTTTAATATGATAGTCTAAAGATATTTCAAGAGATGCTTCTGGAGGCGCAGTACAAAAAGGTTTCTGGATTAAAAGCACCTGGAAATATGCTAATGTGTATCTGGAGATATTGTAAAGAACGTTCTGGAGTTATATTAGTTTTAATTCTAGAATAAAACTAAGAAAAACAAATAAGAAACATAAGGGATGTTTCATATGAAAAGTAATTATGGGGTAGTACAGGTTTTCATTTGAGGAAGAGCGAAAAATTGGCAACACGACAGCTGCAAGAAGGGAATTAATACTTTATAAACTGACCATATTATATCATTAAAAACCCTTTCGCTAATTCAACTTCTCTTGGAACACCAAGAAGTATACTAACCTCTGTGGAATGAGCAAAAACATGTTTCAACCTAATGTACTGTAAATGTGATTTACCTACGATTACTTTCGAAACACTCTTTTCTTAGTTAATCCTTAAATTAACCAATACAATTCCTTGAAATGTCGCGTTGCTCGTTTTATGAAAAAAACACATATCATATTTTTTGGTACCAAACCAGGTGTCTTTGAAAGGGAATACATCACTACAATATTCACAAGTACTGATAAAGCCAAGTTATTTGTAACTCACTAGGAAGCAGTGCATTTTCTTTTTAAACGTGATAACGATTTGAAGTAAATAAATTTTAAAGATACTATTTTGCCAAAATTTTTATTTATTAGGCTATATTTGGTAAAACTAGAAGACTCGTTAGATAGGTGTTTGACTATAAGTAGGCTATTAGAAAAGAATTTAAAACTATCCTTTTTCGTAGTTGCAAAGCGACAAAGCAGCATATATATTACCACTTCGGAAAATTTCAAAGGATTGTCAAAGGATAGAGATAATTAAGGTGGGTTCGCAAACCCTAGAGAATACAAAGGGATAAGTGTGTAGGCCTATTTCTCTATAAAAAGTCAAAGAAGAAAAAATTATGTAATTATCTTCTGGTACTGGAAAATGAAAAAACAATATGGCATCCTGTAGGCAGAATTACTTACCTGGAGTAGTTATCTTTGTAGGGGTGAAGAAACTTTGCCACCTGCTACCCAGTAAAAATAAATTACTTAACTTCCTCCCCTCCATCTTGTATTACTACCATAAATTCTTTCGTATAAAAAAATGCTACTGATATTCGAAAAAATTTCTAAGAATTTATAAGGAGTGCGATTTCGGAAGAAGTAACATGGGTTGAAGTTCGCTTAGTGAAATCAGGCAGTGTGAGTGATATAGTCTAGCAAAGTCTACCTTCCTCTAAAAAACCCATTAGGGCCGCAAAGGCGTTGAAAGACATTTTGCGGGGCAGAGTTCAGTAACAAAATCAATTTCAACTATTAATGTAGCGAACACATATGGTCATTGTAACTAGAAATGTGAGATGTAGTAGTCTGGACACCTAAAATAATTAATTACAAATTATAATAGAAAGAGAAAACTGTTTGTAAATATTTAGTACGGAATTAGCCTTTACAAATTGTTGTAAACAAAGGACTAGGTAAACGTGCTGGAGATAGAAAAGCAAAGTAACGGCCAGAAAAGGGGACTCACATCCGGTCTTTTTTTAGGCAAAAATTGATTTAGTTACGCTGGAACTAGGAAAATAATTATTTTTAAAAGTAATTAGAAATATTACTTAAATGCATCTACTCTCAGCATGAATGTGAATGTAAAAAAAATTGATAATGTATAGTGTGGACCGCGTGACCTTGCATTTGGCCTTGCGTGTACTACCAATTCTGAAAAGATGTTACATATTATTAAAGTACGATACACCAATAGCTTCTGAATCCGATATACATAGAGGCCTACACATATTTCAAGATTGTGTTTTTTTTAAATTTCATATCGAAGCTAATTTATCATCGAATTTATCTAATATCTACCTTCTCATGCAAGTCAGTGCCAAAACAGTCCTTATATGTAAGTAGGAAAGGATTTATACTGACACTCTACCTCCCGTCTCGCCTACTGCGATCTCTCAAGGCCAAATGCACGGTTACGTTATCCGCACTATACTCGTGTGCAGGCCTCCTAAGAGGGGGGCAAATGCGGTGCCTGGAATAAAGTGCAAGGAGTTGTGGGTTGGCGAGATCCATAAAAGAAATCAAGACATTATACCAATAAAGAAAAAAAAAGGCAAATCTACAATTATCAAGCTTTTGATGGCAAATTAAAACTCATTATATGAAATGTTCTATTCACACAAAATACAATGTCTTAGTTGCTGTAAACGAACGTCAGTTTATGTCAATAAAATTAAACACACACACAGATTATATTCAGTAGGCCTAGTTAGTTTTAACACAAAAACAATAATTTATTTATAATTTCATGCAAAATACAGGGTTGTATAGAACTGTGTTATTAGTATTAAGGGGGCCCGTACTCATTTTTGACCAGGGACTCAATATTTCTCTGCAAGGACCTGCTCATGTGAGTTTAACTAAAAGAATAACTATCTGGTCCCACAAATTATGAATTAGGCATTAATTAAAAATCGCGAGAATTTCAGTTTAAGATTTCGTATTCTATAAATTTGAAATATTGTTTTTTTTATTTATTTGTGGTAAATAAAGTTCTTTATGTTCCATAGCTTCCATTTACAAATATTCTTTAAATTATATATTTAATGTATTATGTGTGGTTGAGTATTTACTCACAAAAATGATTAAAATCATGCAGTAGCAGAACTATCAACAATTTATATCTCTTCAAGTAACGTGAAGATTCGATTCCTCGTAGAAAAAATGTCCAATGATTTTAATTGCTTCTTTTAAGCATTCAAAGTGAGCAATGTAAAAAATTTAAGCAACACGAAATTTTTATAAAATATATAAAAATCTTCAAACTGAAGTCTAATAAAAACAATGACAAATGAAATAAAAGGACACAGTAAACACAATATTTTATCAAAGCAAAGCTGACCAAGTGGAAGGAGACATAAATGGTTGATTGAAGATAAACAAAAATTTGATCGGCGTCCTCTTCTAAAACAACAAACTCTTCTCATCGCTTCCGGTCCCTTGGATAACTTTTATTTGTCTGATTTCAGCTACAAAGCCTTGTCCGATTCGGACTTGTGTATTGGAAAAATTCTGCATCGTGAGTAGCCAGGACAAAAACAATATTTACATAAGTGGTTCGCATTTTTTTAAAAAATAAACTTTGGTAAAGAAAAACATTGGAATTGTCGAAAAGGCAGTGTTTTAAAAGTTTCAAATGATTTTGCAGAATCTCAGAAATGATATTTATGGAAAGTGGTCATTTTGTCATTATCACCGTTTATTTTTCTCTTACTCGTCATGATGAAAAAAGGAGATTGGCGTTAACGTAACTGTAAATTAGATATAAGGGACAAAAATTTCGTTCGTTTCGAAAAGGTGACAGAAGTTATATAAAATTTTTGAATTTTGTAGTCCATTACGTTCGGTGAATCTTATTAATCACTTAAACAATAGTTTATGACTATCCGTACTTTATATTTATTAAATTTGTTAAAACTTACTAGAACGTTTTCGATCGCTATGTGCCGATCTTCATCAGTGTCTTCTGCTTGGAGATGTTGGGTCAAGCGGTGACGGTTTTAAATCCGATCTTTATATTTAGTAAATTTGTTAAAACTTACTGAGACAGAACGTTTTCGATTGCTATGTGCCGATCTTCATCAGTGTGTTCTGCTTGGAGATGTTGGGTGAAGCGGTGGCGGTTTTAAAGGTAGGTTTTCGATAGTATCAAAGAGTATGTATTGTTTGTATTGTGTTTGTTCGTTTAATATGTTTGTATTTTGTGTTCTTGTGTGTCTGTAAATTTCATATTGTTCTAGGGCAACACACTAGTCAGATCCATGCTCCATAGACTTAAAGAAGTCTCAATGACCACAGAAAGCATGAACAAGGAACTAGACACAATTAAATATTTAGCATACACAAATGGATACAACACCACAATAATACACAAACTATGGTACAAAATACAAAAAAACACTAAAATTAACACTACAGACAGGGAAAAGAAATACTTCACATTACCATTCATAAACAAAACAACAAACAAAATAGCCCGTAAATTCCAAAAAATAGGTTACAAAATAATATACAAAACCAATAATAAATTACAATAAAAAATACAACACAACGCCAACAACAAAGATAACTACAAGCACCAGGCGTATACAAACTGAACTGCGGCGAATATAACAAATTCTACATTGGACAAACAGGTCGCAGCTTTAAACATAGAGTCGAAGAACACAAACATAACACCAACTCAACATTTTACAATCACTTAAAAGAAACAGGACACAAATACACAGACATTTATCATAACTTAGAAATCCTACACATCAACAAAAAAGGACTACATCTCAACACACTAGAACAATATAAAATTTACAGACACACAAAAACAAAAAATACAAACATATTAAACGAACAAACACAATACAAATCACATATACTGTTTGATACTATCGAAAACCTATCTTTAAAACCGTCACCGCATGACCCAACATCTCCAAGCAGAAGACACTCATGAAGATCGGCACATAGCGATCGAAAACGTTCTGTCTCAGTAAGTTTTAACAAATTTACAAAATATAAAGATCGGATTTAAAACCGTCACCGCTTGACCCAACATCTCCAAGCAGAAGACACTTATGAAGATCGGAACATAGAGATCGAAAACGTTCTGTCTCAGTAAGTTTTAACAAATTTACTAAATATAAAGATCGGATACTCATAAACTATTGTTTAAGTGTATAATTATATAAAATACTTTATGTTAATCGATATGTATATAATATACTGGAATTTTTATCTTATATTCTCATTTCAGTTTTGGGTTTTCTTTACTTTTGACTAAGATCTAACCGTCTCTTGAAAGAATGTCTTTCATTTTTCTCTATTACTTAATTGTTGTCATTTTTCTTATATCCTTTGTAACTTTTGGGTTTACTAAAGTATTTTTCGAAATTCTTTACGTTTTTAGAATGTATTTGAAATAGAAGATGGAGAATTCAGTTACTAAAACGTGCAAACTTTCTGAGCCGACATTTAATTCAACTTTGGTGGTTTCACCACAAGTACAAGAAATAGGTAAAAAGATTTTAACAGTAAAAAGTAGCCCACAACCTAAATCAGCTTATCATTAGACATGCACCAACACTGAGAAACCGGGAAACTAAAATTCATTAATGAAAGCGATAAACTTAATACTACAAAAACTTTTTGTAATCAACAAGCACCACAAAACATACTAAACGATAAAACGCACTCTAAATCAAACAGTATATTCCAATACAAATAAATACCACTCGGAGAGCAAATCCTCACAGAATACCAAAACACCACAGATTTACATTATCATAACACACCTCAGCAGGTGGTATTCTCCGTGACGCGCAACAACGAACAACGCACTGAACGCGTGTCCTGAGAAATACCAGTAAGGGGTAGTGTTTGTTCTGTTATACCGATAAGCTTTGCTTGGTTTCTAGGCTTCGAGCGACCATTTTGGCTCCCCTTATTCAATATAGTAATGTTATTAATTACCATGTATCTAATCGTAATACTTCATACATCAGTTTCTTTTGTTCAACGATGATGTCGAGGTCTGGATTTCTAGTGAGTTTTATTTTCAAATTAGACTAACTTTGTAAAATTGTTTAAAAGCATTTAACAGAAAATTTTCAAAGTATGATATATATTCACAACTGCATAAGAGATTCCGAAGAACCGTTCAGCTTATTTGTATAGAGTTTAAACGAAACAAACATAGAATGAAGAAATCCATTGTAAGTATATAGATTACTCCTATACAAGACAGATCAAATGTTTATTTTTCCTTATAATTACTAACAAACTACCAAGAAAATCTAATTATCATATAATAAATTACACGATATATCAATGAACCTACTAAATTTCGACTAGTAATTTGTTCTCTTTAGATAGTATTGGTGTCAAAAACTTTTTTAAAATCCTTACTAATTTTCTTTATCAGCTCTGGAATATAAATTAATAACAAACAATAAAAACGAAAAACCCCAACTTTTCTTTAATAAATAACCTAAATAACTGCAATTATGATCATATTTATAAAACAGTGGTTTGATTGTGTTTAATAATTTTTTATTTTACAGTTTCTAAATAGAATCAACTTGTTTTACAGAAATAAGAATAAGTCAACTCTGTATTGTTCTATACAGCAATTTCTTATTCGCTTTCTCAATTTGTTTACTTAATTTTGTTCATTTTCAACCCATTTGTTGTTGCTTTTTATATTTTCCCCTAGTTGTATTTTATCAAGTAGTTATTATTATTTTATACACCCCTACTATTCTAAGCACTATGGTTTATGTTGGTCTCTATTTAAATTAATTCTGTTAATTCACACTCTCCTGATACATATATTGTACTAATTTTCAATCGTTATTCAAATAATATTTTGTTATTAGATGAACGTATTATGTATTTGTTCACCCCATCAAGTTTAAATACAATTTGTACACATATAGTGGGTGGTAATTGATGTTACTTGAGTTTTCTAAAATTTATATTCAATAAATTATATACTTTTTTCGTGCCTATCGAGATTCGAACTAAGAATCTTCGTGTCCGGAGTCTAGAGCGCTTTGGCACTGCACCAACTTTCCTATACCGAGGAGTTTATATCTCAAAGGAAGATATGGAATTGTACATTAAACTGTTGTCATGGTTAACACACAATATCATAAATAGTACTACAATGTTAAAAATGAATGTAATGAAGAAAATAAAGAAAACAATTGGTAAACAATGATTTTGTTTTACTTCAGTAGGAATTTACTAAATTTTTTTTATTACTCGCTCTATCACTTAAGCTATAGAACAAAGCATCGACCCAGTATAAACAACGCGATCCCCGCTGCAAGGCTTGTAGTACGGGGACAACATAATCCCGCCTACATTAGCGGTTTATCTCCGCCCAGCACGTCTATGCATGAACGAAGGCAGCGCTGTCGCATTACATGAGCCAGTCTGGGGCAACAATGCCTTGCTTATATCAGCGTCGGGTGAAGTGTTACAGATTTACCGTTCCATACATGCATTGTTCCATAATCGCATTACGTTCATTGTTTATTCTGTTACTTTATCGCTGTCTTTTATCATGTTAATGATAACTATTTACAAGCAATAAGAGTGTATATATAATTAGTCATACAATAATGGTTTAGAATTGGTTATTGTAAAATTTAACAGAAACGTTACCGACTGGCAAGAAAGTAAAATAGATTTTATTTACTGAAATATTACGTTTTCCTGTGTTACCTTAATAGAAGCGAAGATGAGCGATAGGTTAAACAGATTAATAATAAGAGAAAATGCTGATGTTTCAGTGGTGAGAATAATAAGGATAAATGTTTGAAGATTTTATCCGCCTACCCGCAATATCTTAGAAGTAATTATTTAGAACAATGTTGCGCTAAATTGGGATTCAGTAGATCTGTCTAACATATTTGTTAGTGATGCATGTAAAGATGAGTATACTATTATAGGGTATGGAATTAAAAATATTTACTACTGAATGTAAACTATTAAAGGGAAATATTGTATTTCAAATTTCAACCCGTAAAAGTTCCTGTAAATTTATTCAATGATTTTAAAAATAAGACAATTTTGTTTTTAGTGCGATCTCTAGTTTTGTGTTTGCAAATCCTGTTAGAAAATAAACACTTTCTTGTAAAACTCAACCCTCATATAACGCATATTCGTAACCTATATTTTGGCTAATTGTTAGTTTTTATGTTATCTCGCATTTAGCGAGAATCGGAGTAGCAATTCCGTTATACTCTTGCTGAATAGCGACTTTCTAGTGAATTGGCTTAGCTACGTACACTTCTTTTTGAATATTCAACGTTTTCCCTTATCAATAAATATGACATAAAATATTATGGGTCTGTAATATATTAGGCTTTGTTTTGTAAGTCATACTTTTTTGGCATTAAAATTACTTGCTTTAATTACGTGACACAAATAATCAAAAAAGAAATAATCGAACTAAAATTGGAAAATGTTACATAAATTTTACCGTTTTTTTAATTAAAAATATTGTATTTTACTTCAAATAAAGTAGCGTCGTGCCTAAAATATTGTTCTTTTATTTTCCACCGCAAAGGGAATAAAGTTATTTTGTAGCTTTCTCTAAAACCACAAGAAGCAAAATATTATCCTAGTTATCCAGAGGAGGCGAGAGGTGTTTTTATTTGTGGAAGAAAGGATCCGTTACCGCCTCTCGTTTACTGCTGTACAGTTTGTATTCAGATTAAACTACTTAGAAGAAGATTTAGGGAAATGACGTTACAAAGAAGATGTTTTATCGCTAATGAAATGTAAAAAACAGATTCTCATTGGATTATTCTCATAATTTGGTAGATTTTGCACGTTCTTTTGTAATACTAAAAGCAGCATCATTCCTTCGTTGATATAATTTCAACGTTAAATGTACTAAATAAAGGCAATTAATTGGAACCTATTTTTTTTTAAATTGTTTCCTTCGGTGTTTGTTTTAGAGTAATTAGAGCCGATATTAACTGAAATATGTTATAAAAAATTACATTAAAACAAACTATATCGAGAAAAAAATAATAGATTGAACGATTGGAAATCTCAGAGAAAATATATCAAACGAAGAGATGAAAGAAATACAGCAAAATTATTAAGCCTGCTTTAAACATCAGAGATCTCTATGAACTGGTAGAATTTAATTCCACCAACAAATTAACACTCTGATCATCAAGGCATACATTTCAGATCACAGACATATAGTATAAATATAATAGGACGATACGTTTGCGAGTCAAGAATTGTTAATTTATTCACAGTCTTTGGTAATAACGTATTGACAGCTAGTTTGTTTCCTTTTTCAGGCCTAAATACATAAAAACACATAATATTTCACACACAATATATTAAAGAAATATTACTACAAACAATTACACTAAAATTTGTTTAAATGGCTCAAAGAAATCCATAAAAATAAATGTAAACATCCGCTAAGAGAAATCGTTTTTGGAAAGAAAAGTTAAAATCAATCCATAAAGACATTATTCCGGCATTATTATAACAATAAATTATAATTTATTAGTTCGTAATTTTTATAAACCTATGTGTTGAGTATTGAGGTAATGAATAAATCAATAGTAACAGCTTTGTAAATTATGAACCTTAATTCACTACTGTTTTAATTTCCAGTAGTTTATTATTGTAATAGTTTACAGTAATTATTGTGACAATTTGTTGTTGTTTATTATAATGATAATTTGCTATTATCTATTAATATGATGTTGTGTAGTTATTTATTACTTTCATCATAAGCAGTAACTATTGCTCTGGTACTTTTCAATAATTTACTACCCCGATAATATGGGATAATCTATTTCTATGATAATTTGATGTTATTCATTACTGTGATGTTTTGTAGGTTTTTATTACTTTCAATTTTTCTAGCAATTTATTGTCGTGATAATTTGCAATCATCTATTACGAGAATAATTTATAGTAATTTGTTAATAAGATAATTTGCAGGAATTTATCTCCGTAATTTATTATTGTGATAATTTGCAGCAATCTAATTCCCCAATTCCGTGACTAAAGTGTTACGATTTTATGGTGTGTCAATGGAATTCATCGTCTCTTGCATTAGAACAGGACGATGACCTAAGAGTGTTGGGGTCATGGAAGTGTCGAAGAAGGGCGATGAAACGTTGGTGAAGTGAAAATGGCAATAATACATAAATTAAAGGGTCTAAAGTTACACATTTTTACTTTGGTGTGGAATTACTTTGTTAAATACTGCACTATGGTATTTATTTTTATTTAAAAAGGCGGACCATTTTATTACGAGAAAATTGATGTACATTAACTAAGAAAAATTTATTTTATTTGTTACCTATTAACCAAACCGTTTATTATATTTCCTAAAAATAATATTTTCACCTCCATTTTTTGAAATTAGAGGTCTAAAACATAATTTTGTCCTACATTAAAACGAAATAAACTTGTATATATTACTGTTGCTGCTTCAGGTGAATTTGGCGTTGCGAAGGAGTTGTGCGCCGCGTATAAGAAGAGTTCTGTAAAAACAAATTGACGTGACGTAGTAAAGTAAAATGAACAAACGAGGTTTAACTAAAGTCGGTCCAAGTTCGAGTGACGTAAACGTCTTACGTTCCTGCAGCTTTTAATTAGAAGCAGTTTTACCGTCGCCTGCAACACAACATAAATATACAACCTGTTCATTTTGCGTACTTTAATGTCAGCATCGACGCTTGAATACGAAATCACCTGTTGGAAGTCAAATCAATAATACAGAGCTCTACCTTGAGTCATTAACTTTAAAAAGGTAGAACAACTCCCGTGACAAGGCATTTAGTTATTGTCATTAAATTTTAGCACGAACAGCCTTGGTCATTAGAATAAAACGAGTGAAGCTATAAAGCCTGCGTGAGCCGTGTACTGTCGGTTTGTTGGCATCCTTCTTCTCGCTTTACAATATACGGCACAATTAAGCGTCTCTTTGCATTAAACATTTTCTTCTTAAATTTTAAATACAATTTAGACTAATTGAAGCTACGTGTAACTTGTCAATCAAAGCCCTTCTGTTAGTTATTTGTATGGGTCTAACGTATGTATATGGGTTTACCATATGATTACTAAACATTTTCGTAGTTTCAGCATATGTCACCAAACAAAGTACAATAAAATAAAATATTTGAGGGAGATTTGGGCAGCATTGATTGTAGCTCCAGACAAAATTATTCCTTCTGACATTAGAAATACAATAATAATGAAATAATTTTATTAAAGATATTCTGTTGTAAAATTCTCTACCATAAAAAAGATAATATAATTGTGGCTTGTTGTTATTGAAACCTTTACAACAAAGTTTTTCTCTACTTGTGAAAATTACTTAACCGACTGTTTCGCTGGTATTTCTTTCCATTAGCCGATTGGTATCCTCTAAATTTTCCACCACATTTTACTTTATTATAAATGGAGTAATTTCCTGAACATTTTTCGTTTCTCTTCATTTCATAAAGAATATGTTCACTCAATTAAAGTATTCTTAATATTATTACACTCAATAAAAGTACACCAAATGAGTCTAAGTGTACTCAATAAAAGTAAACTGCAAGAAATTGTCCTCAATAAGAGTGCACGTAATAACAGAGTACTCAATAAAAGTACACCAAATAAAAGTATATTGAGACAAAGTGAACT
>JBAIZL010000007.1:61244718-61327218 GCA_036971475.1 Prosapia bicincta | reverse complement strand
TCTCATTGGTTACCGCGCCCTTCCTGGCTCGTTCTCCGTTTTAGAAGTGAATAAACCGATTTTATGTCCCGCAATATCTTTCTGATGAATTTATTTCTAAACTCGATTAAATATACATCTAGATTTAGTATTAATTAAAACTTGTTGAATTAAAATTGTTTTGAAATCATCCACCCATTAAAATTATCTGCATCAAATTTATAAACACTTTAATAACCAAGCATTCAACTTTGTAACTGTAACGAGCGGTTAGATAAATAAACCAGTTTTAAGAGAATTCGACGGAAAACTTTAATTATCTCTTTAGTTACTTTTCTTATTACACAAATGACAAGGGGAAAGTCTGATCTTTTTAAAAGGGGTTGTCCAATTGTTGCCCTATGGATTTAAATAAACATACCAATTTATTGATGGGAGGTGGTCGGGGGCCAGCTTGTGACTGATTGTTCTTGGAGTTGCAGCTGATCGGTTGTGAAGTGTGTCGTCCACATTCTTGTCTACGTAGCACTACCCTTAGCAAAGGGCGGTTCGGAAGGTTCTACTGTCCCCGATAGTACTGGAAAAGCGTTCGAAAGCGTACTTCTAGTTGGAGTATTTTCTCATAGAGAGAACTCGGTAACCAGCCGAGTTCTTGCAGCGGGTTCATACACATTAGTGCAGAGGTTTGTTGCACCAAACCCCTTCTAACTGACGTTAGTCACCCGTTTCGGGAGTCACAAACGTAAGTTTGGATCACATAGAAATGAATTCAAAAGCTGTATATTACAACCGCAACATTTTCGTATTTTGTGCTCTTCTCAGACGAAATTGTATTATCCCTAGCATGGATGGCAGAAATATGTTTTCCTGACATTAATATTTTGAAATCCTCTAACCGGTGGATCACATTTCCGTTTGTGTAGTCCGCAACTTTCTGAAAAGATTCAGTTTGGGCTCCCGTCCTTATTAAATATGTAATGTCATTGTTTCACCTTGAATATAGATGTTTGGGTTCTTGTTACAATAAAACTACAAAATTAATTAAGTATATGTAGATATTTAATGATACTCCCTTAATTTCTTTTTGTCACAAATTTTATAAGCAATTTCGTGAAAACAATTGTAATATGTAGAAATATATCTTATACAAGCACGTGCTGCTGTTTACTGTATGAGGCACTTGTATGAGCGAGAGTGTGCATAGAGTGAGATAGAGATACGGAAAAAAAGATATAAATAACATGAGAGAGTTGGAAGGGCTTAAGCAATAAGTATAACAAGAGAGGTGAGACAATCAAGAATGCAATTAGATATTAATATAAATAGAGAAAGATAACCATAAATACGAATGCAAGAGAAAAGAGGCTACATTAAAAAAGTGAAAAAACGTACAAACATTGAGACATCAATAGCAATAATAAAAAGCGAAGGAAGAGCAAATTTGGCCTCTAAACAGTAATATATCCACGTTTAGTAGAAATCTGATCCGATCATCATATTAGAACTCTCACAACTACATCAAATTCAATTTTATCTTGATAAGTTGGTGAGGTTTACCCTAAATATTATGCTTGACTTTATACTGCCTTCCCACTGTCCTACCGCCTAGTCTACTGCATTGGGCCTTTACCACAGTTCTCGTAGTGTTAAAAGCGTACGATACTTCCCCCCCCCCATAAAAATGTGCTTTCTGTTCAAATTACAACATATTTTTACCATATCTCTTAACATTAACCTTTTTCTATCGTTTTACTTCAGTCGGTTTTGTAAAGGTCAGTATTTACATGAAAATACCGACTTATCTGTCTTCGAAAAAAGAAACTATTTATGAAGAAAAAGATGGGAGGTTTTGGTAAATTAATGTGGGTGGGAAAGGTCGAGAGACAAACAGCCGGATCATGGCCTGTCCACGTGATAAGTGGGGGCATTATTTCGGCGAATGTGGTCTTGTCAGACGCTTCTGTAATTATTAACTTGTGTGTATATATATATATATAAATATCGTAATATGTATTCTTGTGTATTAATAAAGAGCTAAGTCAAAATACAAATACAAGAATTATAATTCTTATATTATATATAATTATAATTCTTGTATTTGTATTTTGACTTATTTCTTTATATATATATTTCTGCACTAACTTGTATCTATCTAAACACCATAAATATGGATGACTAAGAAGGCAGTAGACATAAAATATAAAAACTCTGCTAAGGAAAGTGCTTATTTGGAATTACTTTATCGTCTCAGCTGGATCCAGGTCGTGTTTACTTTATTAGAACGCTCTAAAGATATACCTCGTATAGAAATATTTACCGTTTAGTCCCTGCAGACTCAATAAAACTCCACCAATTTTATCCCGTCTAGGTTTCCCAGTGTAAACAGTTTATATAAATGTAAAATTCTATCTCATATTAGGGTAGGTTATAAACCCCTGTAGACTTGTAACGCAGCAAGACTTATGAAAATGTGTTTTTACCATAAATATGTTGAACTAAAATAACCGCCACCGTGATACGATTTAATGTTTTCTTACGTCACTCCTTAATTTAATATAACATCACTATTAATCATTGTCATGCTATTATATCATATACTCACTACAACTTTCACAATTACGTCACCCAAACATTTCGGGATACACCACACCAAACACTATCAGTCACTGTTCACTGCTCATTTCTTGAAACATTGAAGCCCAACATTTTCAGTCGTACAAATCACCCTACTTTCACTAACCTATCAGTTAATCGTTTTTGTTACCTTTTGCTTTATACTGTTAGAAATCATTATATATTTTTCTGCTTTCATATCTGTATCTTTATATTATACTTCTTGCACAATCTTAGCTATCCAATTACCTTCCAACTTATCACTATCAAAATTTCCTTTTATACCTATAATATTCCTAATCCATTCGTAAACGGTTCGTGGAGGGACAACAAAATTTCCCCGTTTCTTGTGGAGGGACCATAAAATTTCCGTATTCCTAGACATGTGGTAAAATTTCTTTTCTAGCTATTCTTGTGAGACCTATATTCTGAGATGTAAAAGTGAAACAATATTAGGTCCTATTGGATTATCTCTCCCAATAATAAGGAATGTATCATAACGCCAGGCAAGAATCAGCCACCACTTCTCAGTGATCAGCGTACAACATCGTAGTGCACGTTCGCTACTGACAAATGCAATGTAGTGGCTGAAACAAACCTGAACACAATGAAAACTTGATTGTCGTGCGGAATTGAGTCTTGTTTGTTTTTATGTATACTTAAGCGTCTAATGATTTTCACCCACAATTGGAATACATTTTCCAAGCTATGTTTTTTATGATCCCAATTAATTTTATAAATTAGGAACTTAATGTATTCCTTTTACACTTTATAAAGCAAAACATAACTTGTTATCGAAGGTGCCTAACATTAGAGATTTAAAACTTAAAATTTCTACCGGCTTATTTTCAGGCAGGGAGATCTAAGTAGAAGGTAATTTGAATTTAACCATGCTATATTTACATTCGTTTTTTCAGTATTCTTCCTGAGTTATTATAAAGTTTTATTTAATTAAAATTTAAAGAAGCGTAAAACTTATTCAAGTATTTATATTATTAATAAAGTTTTCGAAATAGAACTCTTTTCCGGTATCTAGCAAAGGACAACAGTTTAGTTCCTTAGATATTTACTTTCAAAGTGAATAAACAAGCGAACAGCTGACGTAATGTTTGCTACAATCAGCCCTATCACGGCCTGATGCTCTGCCACGCTTCATCTCGTTACACACAACAAACTTCGAAACGCGTTTCTAACCCTTCTTTAGCGTTGTAGTCACTCAGCGAATCGGGAATGTTCTGATTGGTGTATTTGTTTACTATAACATATTCAGTGACTGAACGTTTGTCCGGAAAGACAAAATATTAGTTTAAATGTGAGCACTTCATAATTATTCTCACAAGAAACCATTCAACGGTTAGATGGAGTCATCAATGTGTCCACCCTATACAACTCACTCAGGTTACAAACCTGGACTTTATCTGAATAACAACCAAACTAAAACAGATTCAACTATGGAAGATCTGTGAGGGAGTACAGTATACTAACTGTAATAGAGTAAGTAGTATTTAGTAATTAAAAGGTAGGTAAAGAAAGTACGCTCCATTTTGGTACTTCTAAATTAGGGAGTGAAATGCCTGTCTGGGAGAGATAGCGAGAAGGGGAACACACGGGACCCGGATTGCTATTTTCTCCGACAGTCAGACAGCAATTAAGGCACTAAACGGACATGTGGTCACCTCGGCCATAGTCAGGGAGTGCCTAAATAACCTAGAAGCCCTGGCAAGGTACAACTAAATCAAGATAGGTTGGGTGCCAGAGCATAGAAGAATATTTAAAAATGAAGCCGCAGATGCGCTGGCCAGAGAGGGGTCTTCGACTCCCCTGATTGGACCGGAGCCGGCGGTAGGTATTTCCAAATCCATGGTCAAGATTGCAGTGCGAAGGTGGATGGCTGAAAGACACTGTGAGCACTGGATAAGGGCTGAAGGGATGAGACACAGTAAGCTAACCCTTAGGAAACCTTCCTTGGGGCTGCAGAAGAGTCCTATCTATCTGTCTAGGCAGGAATTGAGGATAGCTACAGGTCTACTCACGGGACACTGTGGACTAAGGAAACATTTGCATAAAATGGGTATCTACAAAGATGAACCAGTGTGCAGATTATGCGGTCAAGAACTGGAGACTGCCACACACATCATTTATAGATGTGAAGCACTTGCCGAGAGGCGCTTCAACCTCTTTGGTGAAAGTACAGCTCTGGTGGATGCTGAAGGTAAAACACTAGTCAGGAAACTCCTAAACCTGGTAAGAGGGAAGGGGCTATTTGACCAGATCAGGGTGGTAAGTACAATATATCTTAAGGTAGCGGTGCTTCGGGCAGTTTAAACCCGCTCCCAAGTTAAAAAAAAAAAAAAAAAAAAAAAAAAAAAAATAGGGAGTGAAATTTGTAATCGACACTAGTGACAGCCTCCTCTGAATTTGTAATATTGTTAACGAAAAAAGGGGAGAAAAACTATTCTGTAAATGAACTTTTCATATGATATTGTTGCAGCGGATATTTTTACGTAACATTTTATCATATCATTAAGTATTATTCTTCATATTAATTACCTACGATAAAGGAGAGAAAAATATGTTATGAGGTCACATACTCAGAAACAAAAGGTAAACATACTGGGCAAAATAGAAAAAAAAACATTTTAAGCACAAAACTCGGTTTATACTCTCATATAAAATGTACATCTATACTAACTATTAAGTAGAAAATGAAACCTGTAGCTCAGAGCGCCAAATCATTAAATCACATAATTAATGTTTGGAGACATTAGGATACAAAGTTTTTCTTTATATTCCGGTATATATGTGTTAATTTGACTTATCTTTCCAAGAGAGCAGCATTCAGCTACGTGAATAGAGCTTTTAGCACAGTCCTATGATCGTTTTTGTCAGTATTGATATAGCTTGTATATATAGATACACTTCCAAGAATTTATTTCCTAAAATAGCTACCTACTCAATTTTTTTTAAGACATGAAATAGAAGTTTTTCATTTTATTTATGTTCATATTTTATGATATGAAAGTATCTTCAAAATGTCAACTTTTTACGTTTAATTATGTGAGTTGGTCAGATCAGATAGCCCACATGGTGTGTGTGTGTGTGTGTGTGTGTGTGTGTGTGTGTGTGTGTGTGTGTGTGTGTGTGTGTGTGTGTGTGTGTGCGTGTGTGTGTGTGTGTGTGTGTGTGTGTGTGTGTGTGTGTGTGTGTGTGTGTGTGTGTGTGTGTGTGTGTGTAGAGGTTACAAAAAAAGAGAAATCGTGCGAGATATATGTCTATATAGATAAAGAAAAAAGTAAAGATACAAGAAGAAATACATAACCAAATATCTTCTGGGACATAACGAGAAAAAATACTCACTATGAGTAAAAAATGGAAAAAGCGAAAGATGCAAGACAGATAGATTATAATAAAAGCGGGTTTTACTAGAAATGAGAGAGGCCAGTTACGATCCTAAAATAATAACCTATTTGTACAAGACTGACTTACACGTCTATCCTATTTTGAAATAGTCCATTATTTGCCTGAAGTGCCTATTTCTTTTAGTGCGTCTGAATAGAAAATTAGTACGGAGAAAATTTTCTAGTTCGTAATACGCTAAAATCGTTACACTCTAACACATCTATATAATTTTATACAACTATTTCAGTTTAGATTAAGTGAAAACATATGATTCAAAAAATCTGATTTCATGTTATATGTTATGTTGTAGGACATCTGTTTTAACGCTTAGGTTATGTTACTTTATTTATTGTAAGTTATTAGGATAGAATGTTATAATTCAATACCTTATATCGTGTAGTGGCAGTAGTTTCAATACATCTTTTACAATAAATGTATTCATGAACAGTTATACATTTTTAATATTTTCTTACAGATATTAATTAAATTCGTTAAATAAAATTGTGTTCCGTGAATGTTTTTCTGTTTTTTTTTAAAACTGTATTTTTTATTATTAAGTACGTTAGGTAGATTCTATTGAAATCTCTATTAATTACAAACTACAAATGAAGCAATCACTACTGCCCCCATCCTATATTTTATTCTCACATTCTTGCTTTAAGATTTTTATCTTTTGCTTTTGGTCTGCCGATTAGGAATTTAAAAATATCTGCTTATTTTCTCACATTAGCTTCTGTCACTGTGAGAAACAAATTTTTCTAAAACATACTCGATTGTTTTTACAGTACTGTAATAGTGAGAAGAAACTTTACAGAGAAAAATCTCGGCATTATGGGATGATGGCCTTGTATGACATGTGTGGGCATTATTTCGAATACATCTGATTGTCATACGCTTCTTTGTTGGATGGTTTTCATTCTATATTTCTAAGAAACTCTGGTAAAATTGTAATATTTTCCAACAACCTGGAGTTCAATTGAACCTTAGAATACAATTTAATAAAACTACTTTTATTTAAACACAAACAAAATTTTGGATCAAAGATTTCGAGAATAATGTTTGAGAATAATTAATTATAGCATTCAATTTATGAATGCAAAAGTAAAATGAATATTGTGAAAAACCTGTATCAATATAAACTTTGGGACGTTTATTTCGATACTTATTAAAACCCTTGGCATTTTACGGAAAGGTAATTGCATGTCTTTTTGTCTAAATTTACGTTTAAATATATTTTGTACATAAAACTCTTCTGAAAACAATGTTTAAATGTGTAAACGGTTAAAATATGTAGGCCTATGGTCCCGATGGTGGTCATCAATACATTTATTTGAACTCCTGGGCCAAGGACTTGTTTAAGTAGGGACGATTATGCCTAAAGAATAGGGTTGGTCGATATTTCTGACCCGGTGACTTTGTCACTGATATTAGTTTGTAGCCTGTGATACCAGTGACAAAATATGGAATAGTAGAGCTCCAGTGACAATGGATTGATAGGAGGCCAAACGTCGTCATTGGCTGGAAAGTTACTGATACTTTACGGCGGCTGTCATTGGTTTATTTGTCGCTGTCATTGGATCTACTCTAATCGCTCAGCTCACGGCGGCGTCGATCAAAATGTCGCTGTCACTGAATGTGTAGCTACTGATATTTTATCGAGGCTGGCATTGGTTGATTTGTCTCTGTCACTGGTTTTACTCATTTACGTCTTATGTGAGTTGGCGATTTTATCAGATTTCAGGACAGTGACAGTTAAGTGTCCCGTAGACGCTATAGTTTATTCTTAATTCCGTATTAGTTTATTTGTCACATGACTTGCCACATCGGTAACTTGCCAGCGATTATTTTCTAAAGGAGGTTACATTTTAAATGACAGAAGATCTCGATTAGGTCTTGATAAGGTCCGAAAAATTCTTTTTGTTAATACAAACATCCAATACTGTAATTAAACTGTATTTTGTAATTAAACCCTATGTTGTAAATAAACTGTTACGTTGTAGTTTCATAAAAGATTAATAATTTATTATCCCAGTGTATGTGTTGCAGTCACTTCCTAATAATAATGTCAACAGCACTGTCTTCCGTCACCAGTGTTGTATGCCTGCTTCTTATTGGTGCATACGGAGCGGTCTCAGTATCCCTTGTCACCGGTACTAAAGTCACCGGTGAAAATCACTTATCCAAGCCTGGCGCTGTCACTAAAATTATCGATCCGATAAAGTCACTGGATTGACCATTCCTACTAAAGGATAAATGGCGTAGTCAGACATAGGTTCTGAAATGATAATATAATTTTTTTTTTATCTTCAAATTAACAGCAATACCACCGTGAGCGATAGTCAAACCAAGCGAAAATTGAATCGAAAATTCTAAAAGTCCCCCTAACGAATGTAAGAAAGATTAAACGCAGGGCAATTTATGTTTGTCTAAATTTTAGGTAGGAAGAATAACCGGAGTAACATTTAGCAGAGAGAAATGTGTAAAGTAAAGGAAAGTTACCACACTTGAAAAATGGAACTAAATCCCCGTTAAATTTTCAACACAAACCCTAATTTTCAACAGAAAGTAATTCCATCCCGTTTACAATAAAATAAACTGAAGCAATTGTTTAGCAATCAGAGAGATAATGCCAGTATACGAGAATGTATTTGCAGCGGAAACTCTCATAAATAATTTCTTTCAAGTTATTAAGCGAAGGAAAAACACATTATTTACATTTCATAAAAAACGGGAAAGGACACTTTTTAAAAGCTTACAGGAGAAATGTCAATTATTAGGCTTGGTCGCAGATGTAATATTTAATGTCGCTTCCGTAGTAATTGGCAAATAATGAAGATCTCTTGGGCTCCGCTTTTCTTCTCTTGTTAAAATCTCTATCAAGGGAGTGGCACTAGGCGAATGCACTTTGCTACTCATTAAGTATTTATATTTTCCAAAAGCTGCATTGTTATTAAATCTCGTTAAAGTTATTTTCGTCTTCATTTTATTCAAAGGTTTCACTCTCAAACAACTTTTATATCATAAACAGAAACCATAAACAAAAGTAAAATTAGGACGGAACGTGCAATTGGTTTACACAATGATCAACAATTTATTTTTTACAAAATTAGTTTACCATTTAAAAATTATGTTTTTAAATTACTTGCATGCTTTTATAAAGGTATTCAATTCGAATAAGTGATTCATCAAACTTAATAATAAGACTTAATCCCAATTATGTACAATATATAAAATAACATAGGCTATGAATTGTATGACTTTTTATGTCACGACGTAATTAATTAAAATATAACCTTTTTCTGAATAGCTTGATGAAGGGAATTTATTTCAAAACTATTTACACATGACCTCTACATACCCTTAAAGTCTTGGCTGTTAAAGCCTCCATTATGCACATTGTTTCTCTTTTAAAAATTTTTGAGACAATCCGTTCACCTTCGACAAATTTATTCTTATGAATGCTTTTTCTCCAAAAACAAGTCAAACACGCCTAAAGATATTTTTCGTTTAGAAAACCTAACTAAATTATTTATCTTATCGAACTGCATTGATTTTTTTAAATTTTAGTAGTGTTATACTTCTATATAATACTAAACGACGCATTTCGGAAAATATCCTTTACCAAAACCTTAAGTGTTAACATAATACCAAAGTATATATAGGGTCTCCTAAAATGAATTTAAAATTTGTTTCCGGTTTACTCTCAGAGCCAAATTACTGTAATCTACTGGTAATTAGTTCATTCTACAACCAATTTGTCTTGGAATGGAGGAAAGGCGTTATTTTAGACCCCTAAGAAAAGATTACCGAAGATAAACGAATTATCACGAATATATCCGATCGTCATACAATAATTTTACAATAAAGACTTTTAACAATATTATTAAAGTATAAATTTTACTCCAAAATAAATAATACATAGTTTCAGACGAATCCTGAAAACGGAAGAATTTATCGAGAAATGTTACAAGAAATTTCCTCTTTGAGAGAGTAGATATTAAAAGAAAACACTATGAAAGAACCCGGTTTATTAGGGAAGATAAAAGAAAATATCTGCAAAATAATTTTATAGTAGCTAAATGCATTGGAAGGCTATTCTTCTAAATTTAGTATATACTGTCCATTTCTTTATCAGTATTGAATTTAATTTTTCATTATTTTTTCTGATAAAGCAAATCTATAAAGCCGAATCTATATTCCATCTATAGAAATAAAAAGGAACCGGGATTAGGAGAAATTCACTTGGAATTGCTTTTCACGCGCTTGTTTCTGTTGAGCCAAGCAATATTTATTTCCCTTAACTGAGGAAGCAGTGAAAATAAAATATAAACACTCTAGTAAGGGTGGTCCCTTGAAGCACTTACTCGGAATTACCTTATCCACTCAGCTGTGCCCATAATGTGTCCGTTTTAGTAACACGCTCTGATATATGTTTGCTAGTTTTAACAGAAAAACTTCATAAACTCAACTAAACTTGGGCGATTTGAAATCGTTTAGTTGGTTGAGTGTAAACAGATAAACTTGATATTAAAGTATATTTCAGGATGGAGTTATTAAATTATTATTCTTTGTTGTCTTTAAAGTAAGAAATATTATATAAGTGTGTTTACACTCAAGGGGGTGAACACGTGCAATAATTAGGGAATGATCTTTAGTAAGAAAGGCGATGGTGAGGATGATATCGGGTAAAGAAAGAGCAGTGACACGAACCTTAAACTCTCTTCTCTGGACAATAACAACAAAATAAAGAAACACATTTATAATAGTATTGTTCAAAGCGTTACACTTTACGCTTCAGTGGTTTGGGATGTTACATTACCTAATAATTACAAACTAAGGATGATGGAAATTGACTATTTAGGACGAAGCAGTGGTAAATCGAGATTTGAAAGGGTTAAAAATGAACAATATTTTCACTAATTGGAAATGGATGAAAGTATAAGGGGGGGGGAGATAGTTAGAAGGTATTTTCCATTGTTTCAACAAGTAAAGAGGATGACACAAGTCGTGTGGCCCCGAAAGGTAATAGACTAGATTCCTCTTGAGAGAAAAAAAAGAGAACGGCCTCGAAGAAGCCATCGACTAGCCAATGCCTGGAAGTAACCTAGAAGAGGCATTAACGTATGACAGAAGAATTATTTTTATATTAGGAACTAAGAGGTGGTGACAGCTGTAATAGATCCGTAATATGTATGTGTACATGTTTACATTCACATGTTGTAAGACCACCCAAGGTACAATGAGTGAGAAAGTCACGGCCCATACTGCACCATTACTTCCCATTCTCCAACACAAAAATATCCACCTCGACAATTATCTCATAGTTTCACGCTATACCGGTCGACGTAACTCTCTGTAACAATGTATCTAACTCCAGGGGGATGATAAGAAAACAGATTTCATCAATTCTGTAGATGATGAATTCAAGAAATATAATAAGATAATAAATAACACTACACTGATTTATTTATAAAAAGTATTCAATTTGAATAAATTCTTGAACCGCTTTAGTGATAAACAATACAGATTAAAGAGTTACTCTGGAGGCACAACAGTTTATAATGTAGTTTCCCTGTGGGTAGGGGTACAAACATGGTAATGGAAGTAGTTATTTCTGTTTAGTAATTATTCCTTCCTTTATGCTGTGAAAACTGCGAAGTACAAAATAGCGGCATTAAAACCTGCATTAACGTGGTTTGTTATGAAATGGCTGGTTTTTAGTGGAGGTGTTAAAGGCGTTGCTGTTACTGTGATATACGATCTACTGAAACTATTTCAGGTCACTACCATTTGGCCGGGTGATTCGTAAAGATCTAACAGTTTTATAGTTTTCTACTTTGTGAGCATTAAGGATTATATGACGTTTTTTAATGAAATGTCTTTCTATAACGACGTGAAATGTGTATGGTGTTTACAACTTTCAAAAACCACAATTCATCCCTTTAAATTGGAGCTCGTGTGTATGTTGTGAGTTCTGAAGATAGTTTTACAATATCTCTATTATATCTTCACAGGATTCAGGACAGGATACGTATTATGAACAATTTACAATTACTCAGGTTAGGTTTATATTTTCTCAGGACAGGTTATGTATACTTTTACGATACGTCTCCACAGGCTTTAAGATGATGTCATGATACGTTTCATGAAATGCTTACAATGATTCAGGACAAGTGGTGTACAATGACTCTAGATAAGTCCACAGTGACTCAGACTAGGTTCACATTGTTTCAGGACAGGTTTGAGGATACTTTAACAATATCTCTTCACAGGCGTTAGGGCAGGTTTCAGAATATGTTTCATGAAAAGCTTACAATGACTCAGGAAAGGTTTACAATGGCTCGGGATAGGTCTACAATGGCTCAGGATAGGTTTACAATGACTCAGGATGGTTTAAACTGACACAGGATAGATTTAGTTTGTCTCAGGACAGAAGATAGTTTTACAATATCTCTCCACAGCTTTTGAGACATGATTCAGGACAATTGTTAGGACATGATTCCGGACAGGTTTTACAATAGGTTTCAGGACATGTTTTAATATCTCAGAACAGGTTTACAATTAATCTTGGCAACATTACAAATATTCAGGAGAGGTTTACAAATATTCATCACAGGTTAAAATGACTCAGGGCCGGTTTACAGTGACTCGGAAGAGTTTTACAACGACTCAGGAAAGGTTAAAAATGTCTAAAAATTGTTAGAATGAGAGTCAGAATAGGTTTACAATGGACTGAGGGCAAGTTCACAATATCTATTGTCTAGTTTAAAGTTATTCAATACCGATTTTCAATTACTCAGGACACGTTTATAATGACACAAAGAGGTTTAAAATGACTCAGAAAATGTTTTAATGGCTCAAAACGAGATTCACAATTTCACTCAGGTGTACAATCTTTACAATCACTCAAGACAGGTGTACAATGACTCAGGTTAGGTTTGCAATGTCCACGTGACAGAGAGCTGCTGTTAGTATTTACATTAGAATTCTGTAAAGTACGCTTAACTAGGTTTGTATTTTGGAGCTATTTCCGTTTAAATAGACAATAACTAAGGTTGCAATATTCCAGCTTTCTCCGAACGTACAAGAAAATGCACTTCCCATAGAGCAATGTTTCAACGCTGCATAATACGAGGGGATTTGTTCCCCGGAGGGATTTGCGAGAGCTGTCGGCTTATCTTCACCCAAGCACACCTCCTCAAGGTTTAACTATAATCCGGGCAGTAAAATGTCTTGGGCCGATTGTTAGAATCAATTAAAAAGTCCTTTATCACGAATAACAGTTATTTATCATTTTGTCCCTCTTATGAAATTGTTTAGAATAAGAAGACGCCGTTTTTAACAAGTCAAGAATGATACTTTAAGACGACGTCCCTGCGACTAATTTGCAGTCCTTCTCAAGCCATTATTAAATTCACAGATTAAGGAATTGATTCTTGACAGTATATCAATTCTTTTTAAC
Source organism: Prosapia bicincta (assembly GCA_036971475.1). Classification (NCBI taxonomy): domain Eukaryota; kingdom Metazoa; phylum Arthropoda; class Insecta; order Hemiptera; family Cercopidae; genus Prosapia; species Prosapia bicincta. Next base: position 61,313,765 of record JBAIZL010000007.1, on the reverse strand, counting down.
TCTGTTTATTGACAAGAGACAAGTCAAAATTCCTCCAAAAGGTGAAAATTGCCTAAAAAGTTATTATTGTACGAGATTTCATGAAAAGAGGCAACTGAAGATTTGCCACAATACAAAGCATGGATAAAGGGTAATAAATATTTTAAAGGGATAGACGATACATTTGTATTAATAATTGTAACTAGTCGTATTGTAGATTTCTGCTGGAATGAAAAACTTATAATATAATATAAGAGACACATTGTTCATTGAAACTCATAGTGAAATCTATCGAAACCTAAGCAGCGTCCTCTTCAGGGAGTAGAAGAGAACCTTGGCTTTCAAGTTCCATCCATTATTTTTTACTATTCTGAAGTCACTGTTTAAATGTCGAAACGTACACAAAAATGATAAATTTGTTTGTGATCTGAACGAAACCTTCCTATTAATCATTCAGTATAAGAGAATCTAAGAATTATCCAGGCGTAAAAGATTCAGTTCCGACGTAAACTGAATAAATACCGAAGATTCAAACAAGGTTTATGTTGTACACGGCGGACCAATGAATGAGTCGTATTAGAAGATTCGATTCCAATATAATATTTTTTTTTGGATTTTATTTGTTTAAAAACTACCATGGTTAGGAAATTTGGTTAGTTTATAAGACAATACACATATTTCTGATGAACGAGAAATTATATTTCTTTGTAATTTAGAGCCTAAAGCATTGAAAGTTTTGGATTCTCTTGGTTTAATCCGTAGATGATAACAGCTTGTTGGGGTTTAATCAGTAATTTAACAATAATCCGTTGCTTTTTAAAAGGTTTGGACCAAAAGTATGTCCAATTGTTAATAAGAATAATATTTAATTTTGTATTAGTAATATATTTTCCCCTTCAATCATCAAAAGACAATAATTTAGAAAAATAAAATCTGTATAAATGTTTACGCGAATATTTTGTGTAGTCTTCTAAAAATTATCATAAATTTAATTGTTTTAAGAATACGTTGTTACAGAGTGTTACATTGCAACCCCTTAAAATTTCATACCCTAGGGGTGTGGATTATCTTAATGGTGTAACCTTGGTTACAATTGTTTAAGTAGGGATAAATAAACCCTAAGACAGGAGAAATGCGAGAGAAACTAATCGAAGACTTTAGTGATAAGGGAAGAGCAAACAAGTGAAGGAAACTATTTATTGGTGGAATTTTGGACTGAGGTAAGAATTTCTGAGTACACATTATTGTATATTAGATCTACTTGCTTTGCTTTTTTTCAATTTCACATTTCCTTATATTTCCAAGGTAGATCTATACGAGAGGACCACGCTGCACCGAACTTTCAAAAAGGAGCTGTGCTGCGCAGAGCAAACTTAACATTTCCGTTTTTTAAGAGCTATGGTTTTTCGTCATTTTTTTGAAATTTTTGTAATTAATTATATATTGTGAAGTTATTTTGTAATAAACACTACCTAATTTTTGCAACAGATATCACACTGCAAGAGTTCACAAATTACAAAAGTTCAAAACCAAAATAAATTCTGTAACTGTCCTTAGACAGCTGTCGTCGACAATAAAATAATGTAAATGCAACAAATACTACTAGTTTAATACGGCCGTTAATCAAAGTCTTGAATTTATAGAAGACTGTATACAAGCCGCCATTTCTTTCTATTGTTATTATTATGGCACGTTTGCTGTATGAGAAGTCTAAACTGCACCTTGGACAGTTATTGAAATGATCCACGAGATGAAAGCATAAGTTAGTGAATTGCTGAAGCTTTAGGATTATTTAGGTGATTTCAATGCTAAAATTGATGCACAAATTAAGTAAAAGCAGCTAGTTAACTAAAAACGTTTACACATGTATTTACATAGTTTAATAATGTTTATTGATTCGAGTATTTTATTCTTTTAGCCCTATCATGTGTTACTCAAAAATACCTTCTAAACTAGACAAAAGGGATTGTAAACGTCCCTAACTATAAATATTGGGTAAACCATAAGACGACTATCGCCATGAAAACATAGTTAAATCCGGTAAATGTTGGTTTGTAGGCCAACGCTTACTTTTATTTGGTGAAGTTTTAATGGACGGTTTGGTCCCTTTAGGGCTGCTGGTTTTACACTACGAAGTGCACTCTGTTGGACCCATCTTTTGAAAAATATTTTTTTTACTTAATTAGGTTATTTTCTTTTACGAAATATTATCATTTATGGTAGCTGAGGTTGTCAATCCTGAACAGGAAAAATTGTTATGTTGCAATCATGAACGACGTGCGATAAGGGTGGCAAATTAGATTTTATGCTCACTTCCGGACTACGATCTGAATTACAAATTCTTTTGGCTTTATCTCTTGAATACGAGAAGCTAGTTATTACTTGTTTGATTATACAAAATATATGCTACACCAAATACCTTTATTTCCTTGATTGCAAAAGGACCACGATCCGAGATTTCTCGTTCATTGGCCCTATCTCGGCGCTTTCCCCGCAACTGTAATTTATTGCGTGAGTCTTATTTTATTTCTTTACAGAACTTTGCGTCCAATTTTACTTCATCAACTTTGAACGTTCCCCCAATACGTGGCCCCTGTGTTTTATTTTCTTCTAGATAATACAGCTTCAAACTTTAAGAAATATATATCCTCCTTCAAAACTTGATTATGAAATTTCATTCTTTCATAATTTTCTTTAGAGGAACTTTTCCCTTTTTATATCTACATTGGTTTCAATTTGTAAAAAAATTATTTGTTCAAAGAGAGATATTTTTCAGTTTTCGTTTAATTTGTCTTCAATATTGTATCGTTCATCACTACTTTGCCTTTCCTTTGTTATCATCGTTTACCTGATACCTTTACGTCTACTATACTTAATCTCTTTCGTTTTAAAATTCGAAGTTTTACTTAACCTAAAACATTTATCTGCACGGCTTCGACCTTCATCTTCTACTGTCCTGGCATTACTTTCTCTAAGTATCCGGGATAGTCTAGACTACCTGACACTTACGTCTCACCGCAGGTATAAACTAGAAAAGACTTGAAGAACACTTACTGGGATATAACTGTGAATATGAGAAGTCTGTACGTCTGCTAGTATTCCATCAAGTTTATATCTATTTATAATTATCTGTGTTAATGAAAAAAGCTCAGAGACTGTTAGAAGTATTAATATTTCCTAAAAGTCTCCTCCAAATGTAAAAGACTATTTGGAGCCGTTCTTAGGAACACAGGGCACGACTTATAACTTTCACCTGGGTGATAGACTCTCTACTAATTTGCAAATGTCATTTTCGGAGAAGTTTTACTAAAACTCTTATAATATTTAACAATATTTTCAAAACCGTTAAAATTCAAAACTTTTATCAATGTTAAAATAGTGTTAATCTTAAGTGTCGTCATAAGTAAAGTCAACAATGATATCACAATATTCCTCACAAGAATGATAGCAACAGTAAAATCCAACAATGGATTCCATTATTACCAGGCAATGACGTCACATATTGTTATACTTCTAGGTATATCAACAGCCCGTTCTTTACTACCTACTCACCCTAAACGACCCAATGTAATATCTTCTTTACATCTATACATAAAGTTTTATTTTATTCATACATAAACTGAAAATATCATTTCCGGGCATTTTGCTACACAATAATGCACAAAAGGTTGTGCACATTCTAAGGGTTTAGGTTTGCTGTTGAGATTCGATACAATACAGGTATGTCATTATCATAGAATTTTTTTTGGTAACTATCATTTTGTAAATTATTGTCAGTTTTTTTTAATGATGGTTCAATAGTATTTATATTGTATCTACTTAGACAGGATTCCAAACTATATGAAATTTCAATTTTACGAATATTAATAATACTAATTTTGAACTATAGACTCAATTCAAGAGCAGATTTTCAAATACTTCATGTCTTTACAAAGCTATTAAAATTGATACAAGAATTCAGAGATATTTGAATCCGCTGTAAGCAAATAAAAAAGATTCATTTATAAATGCATTACTAAAAAACTTACTAAGCGACTGAGGTATTCATGGGTAGTGAGAAAAACAATTATTTATATTGAAGCTTTTGGTTTCACATTTCATATAACTAGAAAAGTGGGAAATATAATAAACCTAAACTAAACAATTGCTTTTTTGTTTTCTTAATACAAGTAAGAGATATTAGCCAAACAATTTACCTCATTATGTTTTTAGTCCTTAGAAACACCGAAATTTAAATAAAATAATAAATTATTGGTGGAAAAACAAACGTTCAAAAACACAAAAGTAATTTCAATTCACAAAACTATTAAATTCACTTTTGTTTTATAAATATAGCACTATGTAATATTACATTACGATATGCATATAAACTGTTCGGAATAAAATAGATTTGGTTAATACGAAAAAAAATTAAAGTTTACCAAAAAACCATCTTATTACAAAATGATGTGAGTATACTTGAGTATACTTGTTTTCATCACATCACAAGACAAGGAGGCTGTGATTATCGTTCAAACTGTTTACCTCGTCCATTATACCATAATAAAAACAACCTATCCTAATCCAGTCCTTTGTGTTTATATTATATCATAGTATATCATAGTGTTATTGTCTTACGAGAATAAAAAGGATTTTTAAAAGTTTTGTATGTACTGCAAATTTATTAAAAATTTTGGTTTTGTCACCACAACATTTCATTTTATTGTCTTTACTCCTGAAAGCTTTTCACACCACCAGGTTTAATCTAGCCCCCCCCCCCAATTCCGTTATAATTTTTCCCCTAATACCAGAGACGATACAATTACTAAGAATTACACTCTGTCATGTAAAAGTGGGGAATGAAATAACAAAAAAGTGAAGATAAAGACACTACTGACAATAAAACAACCAAACACATTCCTAATGATGTCTTAATTAGCTGGAGAAACCTGAATACGTTTTATCTCACATCTTCTAATGTTTTAGCAAAAGTAAAGTTATATATGATAATGATAAGTTAATGTATGATATATGTAATAATTTAATTATCGTCAAACCGTTCTAAAGCGTGTGTGGAAACATAAAAACCCAAAATTTAACAACTTTACGGAAAGGATGATCAGGGTGATGGAAGAAAAGACCAAAAAAGACAAGAAGGAAACATCATTTAAAAAGCGTAAATTAATTATGAAATTTTTACTAGTCGACTACATCTAAATTTGGACCTCGTGGCGCATGCGCAAATCTTGATACTTTTAAAACATTTTAATGGCAATGGAACAGAGAGTGAGGTCTCGGTAGTACAGAACGTACGGGCAAAGGTGTCGTATTTCAGGCAGTTAGACAACTTACGCGAAGGACGACAGAGCGCACTGTAGCTAGTCAGTAACGGTTAGGCAATCTGACGCAATTATAAAACATATTCAATGTTTTTATTGCTGTACATGCAACGAAATCATTTAGGATTAAATTTTAAGAAATGGAAATGCTTTAAAAAAAACTCTAACTGTGAAACAACGTTTAAAACCTCACTGTCACGAGAGACTTAATACTTAAACATACAAACTAAGCAATTATAATTCCCAGAAAATAATGGCATTCACAAACTTATGCCTTATAAATATTACACATTGCCTAATTTCAGTCGAGCTACATAAAACTACTTAAGATAAGCATATTCCTGGACCAACGAGAAAATGTACATACAATTTTCTAATTTAGATTCTTACTGTAAAATTAATAAATCAATTATCTATTGCATTCGGTTCATTTTTGAATATGATCACACTGCATTGTCTAAATAATATGCTGGTTAGGACACTGCGAAATGCCCGAGTGTAAAAAACAAACTAATGAGGCGCGAAACTCCGAGATTATTAATTATACGAGACGAGGAGACTGTCTCGGGCAGATAAATCTTGCTACGGAAGGAGATAAAAGCTGAACCCCGCGTTCAAGTTATTTGTGCGACAACTTGTAAACACATTGTAAGCGTTCAAGTTACTTACAGCAGCAAATCACTTTAACCTTCTTATTCCTCAACTCTAAACGTTTTTATGCTCCTAATTTCTCCAGTCTTAACTGATTGACAAAACCTCAGTCTACGTATGGTGTGTTATATATTTTTAGAAGAAATGTTTTAGCATTACTTTTAACGGGGAACCAGACTACATTACTAACTCAATAAATAAATTACCTTTAATTCCTTCTGATGATAATGTTTACTTATTACTCCAATAAAACAAAAAAAGAAGTTTAAAAAAATTGCCAATTCACCTCCATTTCTTGTGTGTTTCGTATTTCTTTAATTCTACTCCAACTTTTCATTTCACTTCCGCCACACCTGGTCCAGCATTAGTATACAGTGTATATTATTTAAATATAAGCAAACCATTACAAGTTATTTGGAGAAACCTGCGAATAATAAAACATATATCAGACATATTGAAGGGCGATGAGAATATTCTTTATAATAAATCTTCAATAAACATCGTTTCTAAGTTTGTTTCTATTCCTAACACGGATAGTTTCAAAAACAAAACCCCAATTTAATTAAATTGAAAAGTTAAACATTTTTAAAAATTTCTTGAGGCTTTCTTCCTACGAATTTAATATACCGAGAACGGCGAGCTTTCTTAACCCTTGTTAATTTCAAATAAAATATCATCAACTAATATTTTTCATCTCAACTTCTATTATTTTAATTTCTCAATAACGTCATTCCTAAAGATTGTAAAGGTGCAAGAGAGAGTTATTAATATTTTTCCACTTGTATTACAAAATTACGTTTCTATTTCATAGTTTGGAACAAAAATACAATAGATTTACGCGTTTCCCTTTTTTGTTTACTTAATTTTGAAAATATCATTTAGCCGAAACATAACACAAAAGAAACCTAAATAGAGTATTTTCCATACAAACATTATCTGAACTTTAAAGGCCTGATTGCTATGCAGGTATGCAAAAAACATATTATCACGAATTCTCATTTTTATAACCCATTTTAGTTCACAAGTTTAAAAGTAAATTAAATAAAGCGTTTTTCTACTTAGAAACACTTTGTATAAAAAAACCTGTTAAAATTAAGATGATAGATAAATCTGGGATTTATAAAATAAATTGTAATTTATGTAGTAAAATTTATATTGGCCAAACGAAAAGGAAAATATTAACCAGATTTAATGAACATATTAGCCATATAAAATTTCAAAGACCTGAAAAATCTAGTGTTGCAGAACATATTCTAAACACTAAACACACTTTAGAATTAAATGATCTAAAATTATTGAAAAATGTTAATTCAAAAGGTCTTTTGAATAGTTTTGAAAGTTTGTACATTCACAAATATGACGAAAATAATTTATTAAATTGTGATAAAGGGCCTATCCCTAAATCTCAGTTATATTCATTAATTAGGAGATAGTTATAACTTTGTTAATAAGGAATATTTTTGTTTTTTAGTAAAATTGAAATAGTTGTAACGGTAACTCTTCAACACGAGAGGGGGAAGACCGGACCAAGTTGTAGAGGGGGAATTTACTGCAACGTGATTGGTCGTACTAGTTTTTTAAATAAGGGGCGTGGCGGTTGACGGTGAAGTAGTTGACGGTTTATGCCTATATACTTGTTGTATTATGTTGTTTAAAGCTAGTTGTATTTTTTAAATACCTCTGAAGATGATTGCTGGGCAATCGAAATGTACATAAGGTTTAAATAAAAGGTTATTTGTGGTTTAGAGGTTTTATTTATTTAAAAATAAAAAAACCTGTGTGTCCGATAAATTTGCTATAAAACAATTATGAAGTAACAAAAGATGCATGACCAATACAACCCTTGCTAGAGGGGATGGATAAAAACCTCAGGTAATATGTTTATATTTGTTCACCATACATACTTTGGAATACTTGTTGAGTAATCCTAATATTTTACATGTTTTAAATAAAGGCATGGTTGAATAATTACTTTAGACTCTAAATTATTTAAAGGATTTTTTATTCTTTCTTCACTCGTCTAAGTGAATAAATCAATGTTAAATTTCTTTCCAGAAATTTAGAGAGATATGTTATTGTAGGGCTTCCGAAACGTCTTCTCACATGGTAAGGGGATCTATCTGAAGGACGTCTGGGTCATGAGAGTGTTCTACTGTACAATAAATGTACCTATTCCTAAACCTTCCTTAGATAGACTGCAGAGGAACTGGATATGTGAGACCAGGTTAGTTTATGTAATGAATATACTCGTGTCTGTTGCATTGACTGTAAGTGGGAAATGCACGTGCTTCCAATACCCACACATTATATAATAAATAACAGGAAATACATTGCTCATCATTGTAAACCAAGATTGTAGAAAATACTTCCATTTTTTTATCTACATAATTAAGTTTAGCAAACAACGGTGGGTTAGTCATGTTATGGGAAATTCTCTGTCTTTCTCTCTCTCTCTCTCTTTCTCTTTGGATTACTTTTTTTAATTCACATCCTCCCTCTAATGAAGAAACTTCTGCTCATATCGTGTTTCCCCTTTGTTTTGAGACGAATACTTTTATACCCAGCGTTATCATAGTTGAAAAAGCCTGTAAACGATACACCTCGAAATAATCAAGAACAATAGGCCAGGATGTGCAATATACACCCTCCCGTTAGTGGTGTACAAGCTAAGCTTCTCCTCGATTCTAGCTCCTTGAAGAGAAGTAATAAAACATTATAAAACTGGTATATTCGTGAATCACTATGTTTAAACTCACTTCATTGTGTGCCCGTTGGACATATTCACTTATGCGCATGCGCCGACAGTTTTTAGATCCAGTAAGCAGTTCTTTTGGGATCTTCCGCTCAGTTCCTAACTCAAATCACTTTCCCAAACTTCTGTGAGAAGCGATTCTGCTAAATAATGCTATAACGTAATGCTAAATAATATGTAGGATACCAGGTGAAAAATGAATAATGATACAAGATGTAATACGACTCAAGAGGAAGATATCTCCTTCCCTGTATCACTACCTCTCTCTCACTCTCTAGCTCTCCCCCTTTCTAATGCCCTTTTTATACCATGTAAAATTTCAAATACTTGATCATACTGTCATTATTCCCGAAATAAATTTACAAAATACGTACACCAAACGTAATAGGAACATATAAAAAGTATAAAAGTGGTGAATGTATATAGATCCGACCAGAGAGAATCTTTATTACTAAGCCCAAGTTAAAAGAACCAGGAATGTCGTGTTAGGAATACAACTGTGGGGTCAAAGCGTTAATCGGAATTAACGTGTTGATGTAAAAGGAATTACCGTTTCCATTAGCAATTATAGTAGTTAATTCAGCTGACTATACGTTCCGAAGTAAATTCCAACACACTGCTTCAAAACTGTGAGCGTAAAAGTGCATTATATTGACACCATTACTACTAATCTGTGTTCCAACTTAATCCCCTGGTAAAGCAATAGGCCGACAACGCATTAAGGATTTATGCCTTACTTACGGCTTTAGAGGCGGCTTTATTACAACCTCTGCAAATATGTTGAGCATTACAACCCCCGACCCAGTGCAACATTCTATCTTATGACGAGCAGAGCACACTTCCCCTTTATTGTTGCACACTTCCACACATTTATTGTTTATTGCGGGTTAAACTATTTATTTCTTAACGTTATTCTACACAAATTTTAAATTACTTTCATCCTAAATTAATTTACACGCTACCTTTTGAATTTTTTAAGGAAATTGTTTTTGCTACTTACTAAAAAATTCTTAAAATGCTGGTCCCAAAATATCATACTGTTCCTTTTTCTCTTTATTTTTTTGTATTCTTTTTTCTAACAGGTAGGAGAAGTGTACGTACAATGTTGATTGATCCAATTATTTGTATGTTGTTATTATTATTCACTCATCCCAACGAACGGAATCTCTCTTCTACCTAATCCCAATGGCGTCATTTCCATTAATACATTGGAGATTTTAATTCCGCCACCAGAGCATATGGACGAGTGTGGGTCGTTTCACGCATTATACTACATTTAGTACCAACTGGACCAGTCTTTCATCCAGGGAGTTCATAGTAACGTATGCTTAAATGTTAGATACTATTTCCAGGGCTATATGTCGTACAATAATTTAAACGGTGACGTATATCAAGAGAAGAGTACCCAGCTGCAAACGGCTTTCTAACCCCTCACAACGTGTTCGGTTCGGCAGTTTCTTTTGTGCTATTGTAGGTTATTTTGGGCGCACAAAAAATGCATACAGTGAAGAAATGCGTACTGAGGAAACAATAGCAATTAATGAGGGAAGATCGTAAATTAGACAAGCGAAAAGGGCGTGCAAACCAGAAACCAGTTGTGTACCCTAGTCACCTACCCCTAAACTATTTGTTAATGAATTTCAAGGGTTTAGATTCCCCATTCAAAATGGGTCGAAAAGGGTTTCCACTTTGTTATTGGTCACTTTGCTTTCAACTGTCGAGGTGATAAGATCCAATTAGTTGAAAAAAAACTTGTCAAAAGAGGCTGAGATTACGATTCCTATGCACATGAGAGCGGAGCTACATTTAGAAAAAAAACAAAGAATATTAAATCGAAAAAAAAACATTTTTTTTAAAACAGTATCAAAACTGGAGACTAATGTCTTGTTTAAGATCTTCTTTTTACATCCAAAAAATGGATTAAATTAGACGCAATTATCGTATGATCAAATAAATAGGACAGGTTGTAATATAGATTGAAGTTTTAAAAATTCTGTAAAATGAAAATAAAAATTAAAAATATGAAACAATACAGACTTATGGAGAATTCAAGCTGATATTAAACACGTCAATATAATAGCGCAAGATATCTCTATCATTTTGCCAGTCCAAAGCCTGCAAAAGTGTTATGGAAATCAGGTTTAATAGATAGAGTTTTAGAGGATCTCCAGGTCTGAGAAACTAAGCGACATCAATGTTTAGTTCATAGGTAAACTCATTTATGTAGCTCGATGCTTTTAAAGGATCTCTGTTCGCCTAGTAGTTTACGCATTTTTCGTCTGTCACAATGTTTTGACGTCATAGTTTACCCTCGTCATCTGTCAAAAAACTTGATCCTGAACGCATCTTTCGCAATATTCCTGGTGTACGCATCATTCGTGTATTGGTTATTTTATATAAATAGTTTTTTTCTATAAATTTATATATCACGCTTTCTTATAAGTGTTTTCTTTACAATGGGTTTCTTTTTTCTAACACATTTGGAATTTTTCAACACTCTGACTAATCCTGGCTCAGATATTGAGGAAGATGACGAAACCACAATAAGACAAAGTGTACCTGACGAGTCAAGTGAAGAAGTCTAATGAAACGACAGTTGATGAAACGTCAATGCATATTGATTTTTTCAGTCTGTTTTGGTACATCTATATTTAGCCTTTAAAAACCAGAAACTAATAGACATGCATTTCCCTCTATACAAGGTATTAGGCGTAAGGGAAATATAAAGCCAAATAATTTGTGGAACTTTTTCCAATTTTTTTTGTTGCAAAAATCTTTTATTATAATAAAATCGACTGATATTTTATAAATATCCAGCATGTAATCAACACATATTGCTGAAAAGAGGGAAAAAATAGCTTTGATATTATATATAGTCTACATTATTAGCGTATGTTTTCATTACACCCTAAATTTGCATGAAAATGGCTAGTTTCCTATGGTTTTGCGACCGTAGTCACCCATACTCACACCCAGAGTGTTGAAAGAAATTTGGGATACGATTAGGAATCAAAACCCCAGGATGTACATCTCCCACCTTCCCAAAATGTACAAGGCAGTAAAGATTAGGCTGGCGTAAGAAGGATAACCTAAATGTAGAAATTTACACAATACAGAACATCTGTCTTTACCGTTTGTTTTAATCACTACAGGAAAGTTTATTCAAGGCGGTGGATGTTTGCATTAATTAAATCACGCTCCTCATTGTATTGGCCTTAATAAGAGTGATTAACTATCGGACGTAGCAAAGGAAACTCGCCCCATCTCATAAATCTTTCTAATTAACTTCCGCGGTTAAGGCGAGGGTTTGGGTTTCACCATAGTTATTAACTTACTCTACTTCCTCACTTTACACGGGTATTTTCACCCCCAGTAATTACCATCCCTTTAGTTTACTCTTAAAATTGCGTCCGCTGAAGAGTGAATAATAAACTTTCGTTCTGTATTAATGAAAAGGAAACAACGTAGAAAAACAAACACTGCGGGCTATAAAGTGATGTTATATAATGTCGACCAAATAATATAGGGCCACTAAATACTCGTATGTATCTTGTATGTACTTACCTTGTAACAAATCTATAATTGTGTTTTCAGGAAACGTTTCCTAAACTTATTTATCTGTAGAATTATGTTTAGCACAATTAAAAATTGTGAAATACCGTCGTTATAAATATTGCATTACAAGATTTATTTCTTCATTACTCCATTAAAAAGGGTCTAAGATTGTCATGGAAGTCGTGTAGGCCAGTGGAAAACCTTCCCCTTACTTTTAGTTAGATAAAACGTTTAGTTAGACATGCCCCTATCAGATATAAGTTTCAACTAGAACTTCGTTAAATAAGTCTTTCTTTGGTTCTGTCTGTCTGTTGCAATACTATTCACTTACGGTCAAACACTTCTCTCTACCTCCAAAATTTAGCTATAATTGTTAACTTCCTTCGTCTGGTTCTAATGAAAATGTATTAAGTATAATAATGAAGAGAAATCTTTCTAGCTTTGAGGTGAACTATCTTTTGTTTTAAATATAAAGACCACCGAATAATATTATAAAGTGAATTTATTTCGTATAAATCCGGAATATTTGGATCATCTGTTTACTTTGTCACTGGCTGGCCTGGCTTTGCGTTAATCGTCACAATATTACAATGACAATAGATATACAGTTTCTGTACACTGTAGGTATTAGCAGTTTGTGCGAATTAGTGAGATTAATGACGTTGCGCGGGTGGTCGAATATGGGAAGATACGTTCCACTGCCTTATAGAATTAAATCTATACAGTAGTCTCTCGCTGTTCGCGAGGGCTACGTTCGTCGAACTTACAACGAATACTGAAACCAACTGTGTACAGAAAAGGAAGAATTACGTTTCACTTCAAAAATGTTAATAATTATTACAGATATTGTGTACACTTATGATAGAGTGTGGTATATTTACGTATTAGATATTTACATATATATTTTTGCAGAGTTAACTAGCAAAGTACCCCTCCTTCGTACAGAGTTGACGATATCTGTATTGAAATAGTCGCTTCAGCTGTTTCCCTAAACTTAAAATCTCATCGACATATTTCCATCTCAACTTTTTTAACGATTGCCCGATTCTTCGTTGCCCGAGATAGGCACAGATTCGGTAATTAGTTCCTACAGCGACGTTTCGAAAACTAAGGGATACGACAAACAGGCCTAGTGGTGTACCGTATTAACGGTTGTTTAGGAAATAATTAGATTTCTTTGTGATAAATAACTAAACACTTCCACAAGTAAAGGCGACGCTTCCCAAACTAGCGAATTGGACAGTTGAACCCGACTCCTGTTTAATGACTGACGGGGAAAAATAAAATCCGAGTAACGGTCGTCGGATACGACTACTCTTATGCTAACATGTATTAAGTTGGATGACCCATTGACTCTATAGAAATCCCAATTGTTATAAATAAGGAATACCAACCTGTTGAGTATTAGGTCTAGTATTGTACAGTAGAACGGCTGTCATAAGTAACTACCGTACTGTACAAAATAAATAAAACTAGACCACATCCTACCAGCCTGCACAGTAACTATACTGTCTATCTTGTCTTCGTTTTAAAACACGATATATATTAGCGGGATATCTTGTAATTTTCCCAACCACGAATAGGAAGGGTCTACAGTACATCCTTTCAATGATTGTATCAAACTACATTTTATAAGCGGGTGGTTTAAGTAATTATTGTTCATGATCGATTATTTATTTTTAAGTAACTATTACGGAACTAAATGAACACATATGCACATACTTGCTGATCGTTTAATTTTCAAAGCTACATATTTTCAGTAGAGTCTCAGTTTCCTAAATGAAAATATTGTTTCAAAACGCGTCAGCTGGTAAGTCCAAAAAACCCGGATAGCTGGCCTGATCAACCGGGAGGGTCCACGGGTGGCGGATAGTGGAACGGCCTACAGATATGTAGGTTACTTGTGAATAAGGATTCCGGAAGGTTTCTGAATAAGCAGGCCCGGACCAAGGCAATGGTTCAAAGGTGAGGAATTATCCCTCCTCGTCAGTCAACCGGTTGGGTGTGGTAGAAATAACTGCTCTGACTGGGGACTGGGGTAGTTGGGAATTAAGTGCTCACAATGCTACTCTCACCTCGCAGGTGAACCAAGGTCAATGCGGCAGTGAAGTATGGGCGGGAAACTACCCTAACGACACAGTTGTAACAAAAGAGAGTAAATCAGGGTTTTCGCTCCAAGAGCAACAGTTAATAATGTCCTGAACTTGGGGTAGACTTCAAGGTCAGTGACTGAATACCCAATCCAAGGTAGAAGGCATCGTGCCGATGGATGAATGGCTGCAGGACACACGAAAATGCAGTCGCACACGATCCCCTTGAGGAACCGGACAAAACCTCATTGTATGTTGTCTTGCCAGGGCAGTGGGGGCTCTGCTCTGGTTGACCGTTATTTCCTCCATACTCGTGGGAAGTTAATGGACCAAACTAGTAAACAAATTGATTTTGAGACTGCACAGACAGCGGGAGCCAATGAGACGGCAAACCGTGAGTCTGTAGCAGATGTGTCAACGGCAACCACCACTGGGGATGCGGGGGAGGCTACCAAGCTGCCAACTGCAGAAACCAGTGAAATGGCTGTAGAGTTGAGCACGCTTTCTTTACGGAGAAAGCGTATGAGTGGAGTGGCCAAAAGGCGGCTCCGAAGAGATCAGGCGAGAGCAGCGGGAGGACAAAACGCGAGTGCAGCTGAATACAAAACGAAGAGGAGGCCAAAACCAAGCCGAGCTTGTCAAAGTCCAGGGCTTGGATGTTGTGAGTGGGGAGGTGCAACCGGGAAGCAATCAACCAAGAGCACCAAACCCCAGCACGACCAAAAGACCTAGGAGTTCGACGTCCAATCCCTCTCCAGTGGAGGGAGGAAAGAAGAAAGTGAAGCTGGGACAAGGGGGGATGCTGCAGGGTCTTCGGACACATACGGCGATACCCTTCGGCAAAAGCTAGCCATTGTCCCAGTCAGTTACCCAGAGAGACAACTCTCGGAAGAGAAGGTGTTGGAGCTGGAGGAGCTGTTCTTCTCAGAACTGCTGTCCGCTGAGACGGAGAGTGGGGATAGAGGGTTCAGGACAGCATACTTAGAGAAGGGGGCTCTAAACGTTGTATGATCCCCTCACGGGAGAGCCTGGAGTGGAACCTTCGGGTCTTGCCAAGCTTCATCCTGAGTGCGGGGGTAAAGTTGAGGGTAGGGCAACCTAAGGAGATCTTTTGCATTGCAAAAGTTTCAATGTGGGTGCCCAAACCCTACAATGACAAGGAGCCGGAAGAGATCCTGAAGGTGGTCAAAACCCAGAACCCTGGGATAGTTCAGGATACTGTAAAGGTGACTGTTAGGAAAAGGGAGGATGCAGGTCTTACCCTTATTCTGTATATATGAGAGGGCTCCCTCAGGGCACTGCGGAACAACAACCTGAGGGTGAATGTGGGGCTGAAACAGGCCACGTTCAAGGTGCTCTCTAGTCCTGGGGCTGCTTTGCGGACCCAGACAACTGCTAAGTAAGCAGAACGAAAATCAAGTTCCTCCAAGTGAACCTACTGCACAGCAGCGGCTAGTGCTGTCGTTTGTAGGATGCTGGACAGGGGAGAGGTGGAGCACTATGTGCTCATCCAGGAGCCATGGATTTCTGGAGGACGAATATGCGGGCTGGCGACATCTGGAGGTAAGTTGTTGTATGATAAGAACTCCGGTGCTCCCAGGACGTGTATCCTGGTCAGGAGTGGGTTGAGTGCTTTTGTACTAACGGACTTCTGCTGCAGGGACTTGATAGCAGTGATGGTGGAGCTGCGGGCGGAGGGGAGGATGAGGAGGCTGAACCTGGCCACGGCATATCTTCCCTTTGACTACGCGGGGGCTCTACCAACACAAGAGCTGAGGAGGCTGGTCGAGCACTGCATGACTGTGGATGACGAGCTGCTGGTGGGGATGGATGCTAACTCCCATCACACTTCGTAGGGAAGTACAGGTACCAACACTAGAGGTGAGGAACTTTTAGCTTATTTTAGCTCTTAGAATTTACTAGTCTTAAATCAGGGGGTAGAGCCGACGTTTGTCACTAGGGCCAGACGGTAGGTCCTGGACATTACGGTGGCATCGAACCAGATGGCTAGGTATGTACTAAATTGGCATGTGTCGGTTGAACCATCTTCTTCTGACCACAGACATATTAGGTATGATATCTCCCTCAATCCAGCCATGCTTCGGCCAACCAGGGATCCAAGAAGAACAGACTGGGACTCCTACAGGAGGGACCTGGGTGTTGATGAGGCTGGATTGGAGTATGGTGGGAGGAGAGAGCTAGAAGACTCTGCCACATTGGTTGGCGAGGCTATAGTAGAATCCTTTACTGATAACTGCCCTCTCAGTGAGGGGAGAAAAGTAGGGGATCCGTCATGGTGGAATAAGAAGCTAGCCAAACTTCGGAAGACCACCAGGAGACTCTTTAATAGAGCAAAAAAGAACGGGGAGTGGGACCAGTATAGGAAAACACTAATTGAATACAACAGGGCAATTAGGGAAGCACGCAGGAAGTCCTGGAAGGAATTTTGTCAAGAGATTGACAAAACTCGCGAAGGGGCACGACGGCATAAAGTGCTCTCTAAGGACCCAGTTAACCCGGTGGGGATGCTAAGAACCCCATTGGGAAATATAACAATAACTGCAGGGGAAACAGTGGAAGAATTAATCAGAACACATTTCCCTTCCAGTACTCTGAGGAAACTTGTGGGAGCAGACACTGAACCAGTTGCCAAACCCTCCACAAGACGTGGTAAGAGAGGGGACTGGGAAGTGGCAAGGAGGATAGAAACTCCACAAAGGGTAAGATGGGCTATAGGCACATTTAAACCCTACAAATCTCCCGGTCCAGATGGGATCTATCCTGTGCTGCTGCAGCAGGGAATGGATATGCTGGTGCTGGTACTTACTAAATTATAAAGGCTAAGCATTGCTCTAGGGCATGTGCCGGCATCCTGGAAACCTAGTAAGGTGGTCTTTATACCTAAGCCAACCGGTAACCAATCGGAAGGGAAAGGATACAGACCTATTACTCTCATGTCCTTTGTTCTTAAGAGACTTGAAAAACTGGTTGATAGGCATATTATGGGGGGGGGGTGCTTTGGCCATAAAATCACTGCATTGGAACCAGTATACTTATCAACCGGGGAAATCCTGCGAGGGAGCTCTCCATCAAGTGGTTGGTAGGATAGAGCAAATGATCTCTACGAAAGGTTGTGCCATTGGTACCTTCCTCGACATTGAAGGGGCTTTCAATAACCCCAAAGTGGAGACGATGGTAAATGGTGCAAGACGTCATGGAGTGGATGCGACCACTTGTGGCTGGATAAGTTCCATGTTAACAAACAGAAGCATTTCTGTAGAGGTGGCAGGGGAGGTCAGAAGGGCGGAGACAAGTGTGGGCTGTGCACCGGGAGGGGGGGCTCTCTCCTCTGTTGTGGTGCTTAGTGGTTGACAACCTTATTGAACTCCTGAATGAACAGGGGTACTTCTGTCTGGGATATGTGGACGACATAGTTGTTCTGATCCTGGGCAGATTCCCTGATACAGTCCTTGAGGTAATAAAACATCCTCTACGACTGATTGAAGAGTGGTGTAATAAGGAGAACCTTAGGGTAAATCCGAAAAAGACTGCTCTTATTAACATCACCAGACAGTGAAAAGATCTGACGACCAGGATGCCCCGCTTGTTTGGTGAATACCTTGAGTTTGTGGGGGAGGTGAAGTACCTGGGAGTTACTCTGGACAGGAAACTCACCTGGAACCCACATCTTGAGAGGACAGTTAACAGGGCCAAAAGGGCGCTGATGACAGTGAATGGTGGGTAAGAAATGGGGACTGAAGCCATCAATGATGCACTGGATGTATCTGAGGGTGATAAGACCATTGATTACCTATGGAGCTCTGGTGTGGTGGTCAAAGGCCAACCAGGCACAGACAAGAGTTCAACTGAGCTCTATCCAGAGATTGGCTTGTCTGTGCACACTGAGAGCGATGTCAACTACACCTGGTGCAGCAATAGAAGTAATGCTTACCCTCCCCCCCCCCCTTGAGCTTGTCCTTAGGGGAGAGGCGAGGCTGGCGACATGGAAATTGCGTAACTCGAACAACTGAGCTAATCTCCCAGATGTTACGGGACATATGAGTATCGAGTGCATGGTCAAAGAACCCGTCTTGGAAATGGGCAGTGACCACATTACTCGAACGTTTGCACCTGACCAGGCCCACCAAACTATGATGGAATGGTCAGGGTCAGTAACATCGGAAGCTCAGATCTGGTACACAGATGGCTCCAAGATGGACTTCGGCACTGGAGCGGGGGTGTATTGTAAAAACCCAAGGGTAAAACTAGTTTTTTTCCTTGGGGAGGCATACCTCTGTCTTTCAGGCCGAAATATATGCTATAAATGCCTGTCTGGGAGAGATAGCGAGAAGGGGAATACAAGGGACCCGGATTGCTATTTTCTCTGAACGTCAGGCAGCAATTAAGGCACTAAACGGACATGTGGTCACCTCGGCCATAGTCAGGGAGTGCCTAAATAACCTAGCAGCCCTTGCAAGGTACAATCAAATCAAGATAGGTTGGGTGCCAGGGCATAGGGGAACATTTGGAAATGAAGCCGCAGATGCGCTGACCAGAGAGGGGTCTTCGACTCCCCTGATTGGACCGGAGCCGGCGGTAGGTATTTCCAAATCCATGGTCAAGATTGCAGAGCGAAGGTGGATGGCTGAAAGACACTGTGAGCACTGGATCAGGGCTGAAGGGATGAGACACAGTAAGCTAACCCTTAGGAAACCTTCCTTGGGGCTGCAGAAGAGTCTCATCTATCTGTCTAGGCAGGAATTGAGGATAGCCACAGGTCTACTCACGGGAGACTGTGGACTAATGAAACATTTGCATAAAATGGGTATCTACAAAGAGGAACCAGTGTGCAGATTATGCGGGCAAGAACTAGAGACTGCCACACACATCATTTATAGATGTGAAGCACTTGCCGAGAGGCGCTTCAACCTCTTTGGTGATAGTACAGCTCTGGTGGATGCTGAAGGTAAAACACTAGTCAGGAAACTCCTAAACCTGGTAAGAGGGAAGGGGCTATTTGACTAGATCAGGGAGGTAAGTACAATATACCTTAAGGTAGCGGTGCTTCGGGCAGTTTAAACCCGCTCCCAAGATTAAAAAAAAATAAATAAATAAAAAAAGTCCAAAAATATTCACTTAGCTACGCAGTAATTACCTACGTTTAGTCAGTAATTTCAACATAATTACAACAAGCAACTTTAATTATTAGTTCTTGTTATTTGAAGTTTAATTAATCTAAAAAAAATTCAGGTCAGATGTTCGGAAACACTAGTTTCCCGTAGTTTAGCAAACAGTTTATAACAAAGATATAATAGAATCAGAATTAAAAGTCACGGCTGAGCACTAGCCAGTCTGTGTGATGTGTTTCGAAGAGTAGCTTTTTACCTGCGTAATAATTTCAAACAACTAAAATCTGTAGCAAATATTGATTGTTAGTATGTTTCCTGATTCAGTAACGTCCTTATTTATTATACTTCTTATGACTTGACCATATTTTGAGGCACTCTAATTAGCTACTCATATGTTTCATATAGCCGATGACATCACAGATGCCCACGAGCCTCTGATATACACGAATATATCTGTTTCACAGCTATTTCACTATACATTATCGTTTGGTACAGATAAGTTATTTATCACAGATGAGAGGCAGACATTAGTCCAACTTATGAACGTCTGATATACTGGAAGGCATTAATCAGAGGCGCGACACTACACCTGATACTCTGATATTGAGGAAAATATCACTGTCACTGCACTCTGAAAGATATTTATCACAGATGCAATAATACATCTGATCCAGTGATACTCTGGAAGATATTTATCACAGATGCAATACTACACCTGATCCAGTGACACTCTGAAAGATATTTATCACAGATGCAATACTACACCTGACCCAGTGACACTCTGAAAGATATTTATCACAGATGCAATACTACACCTGATCCAGTGACACTCTGAAAGATATTTATCAAAGATGCAATACTACACCTGATCCAGTGACACTCTGAAAGATATTTATCAAAGATGCAATACTCACCTGATCCAGTGACACTCTGAAAGATATTTATCACAGATGCAATACTACACCTGATCCAGCGACACTCTGAAAGATATTTATCACAGATGCAATACTACACCTGATCCAGTGACACTCTGAAAGATATTTATCACAGATGCAATACTACACCTGATCCAGTGATACTCTGAAAGATATTTATCACAGATGCAACGATACACATAATTGTTTGCTATAGAGGAAGATATTTATCACCGGCAACACTACAAAGAACCTATTATTCTGTTTAGGTCCCAACAGCCATATATAAAGCGACCTATTCTTTACAAAAGCCAAAAGTTTTAGCATAAGAGTTCTCGTCTGTAACTTATTTCTGTTTTACAATAAGTCACAAAAAATACCAAAACTTTTAAGCTTCCTCAAGTAGGAGATTAAAATTTCCAAACCATTTTATTTTAAAAAAGACAAAAATATGATTTGAATAAAAAACATTTTTTGGACCAAAACCAAAAATCCACTGCATAGCTTAAATTAAAATCGAATGTTCTGAATTTTCACCTTATTAAATTATATCTGTACAAAAGTAATTATATATTTGTATTTTACTGCCTTTTTACTTAAGCTGTGTAACAACATTATTTGATGCGAAACATCCTAATCCACTAAATATTTACTTTCAAAGTGAATAAACAAGCGAACAGCTGACGTAATGTTTGCTACAATCAGCCTTATCACGGCCGGATGCTTTGCGACGCCTCGTCTCGTTACACACATCAAACTTCGGGTCATGTTTGCTATCTTTCTACGGTATTGTCGTGTATCGTTCAGTTAAAAGAAGTTATGATTTTTTATTTTTCCTAATGCATTTTCTGATACCGAATTTCTAAGTCAAACAAAATATTAGTTTGTCTATGATTTAAACAAGAAAGAGTGTAAACCTTCATTACAGGACATTTTAATCTTTCGACGAAAATATCTTTGTCTAATAATCAGTTCAATCGAAAATCAAAGTCACAAGCTCTATCTTTATCCATCAAGTGTCAACTGGATTTAGTTTAAATATCCCTATATTGTCTCTATAAGATAGTGAAATATGTGTCAAATTCTCTTGTGCATAGTATCAGGAGAGGCACCCAAAGTAAACATGTGTCCTTCACTTCCTCCATCTTCACGTCCTTCCATTTCGCTGGGGAAAGCAATTTACTTTTAACTTCTTAGACCATACAGCTTAACACTGGACTAGAGCTATAATCCTCTGAAGATGTATTATCATTAACGGAAACCTCTAAAGTTAAATTAATCATTAGCAATTTAAACAAATAAAAAATTGTACTTAATATTTTTTTAAAAAGCACTTTAATATTGTATTATTTAATACTGTAATATTCAGTTTTGTGTTTTAATAATATTTTTAATTGAGTTGTTGTTGGATATTATGAAATGGTATTTTGTTACTTACAATAATACTTGGAACATAATCATTCCAGATCATTGTAATACAAAAAACACATTATTGGATCACATATATTTTATACATAAAAAGCAAAAATAAATAGGAAAAATATTGCAAATTATTTTAAATCTGTTTTGAAACACTTTTAAAGTTTTTCTTTATAAATACGTAACTAAGTTTACCCTTTTGCTTGTTAACTATTTAGATGAGGGAGCATTTTACGGGAATCACAAAGTTATGCGTGTGGTTCCCACCCTTCTGCCCTCACGCTCCGATTCCTCTTTAAAAGGGAATAAAGAGCTGCTATGGGACAATTTCCATTTATATTAAATTTATTTCTGAACTGCATTTCATTTACCTATTAATTAAAACCTAGTAGGATAAGAATATTTTTAAATCTTTTTTTTTCACCGTTGTGGTTGCATTATAATTACAAAAAATCTATTAGTTCTTTAAATTTAATGTTTCAATTCAGGAATAGGCTTACTGATTTTAAAAAGATAACATTAAATCTAGAATCTCAACTAGACAACATTAAATCTAGGTTCCCTTTTTTTAGAACTATTGGCGTGGGGAGAGTTTAATGCTTCTAAATAACCATTTAAATCCCAGTTTCCAAAGTCAATGCTCACGTGAGATAGCAAACTTAGTTGACTGGAAGTTGATGTGCGTGTGCTACAGGAAGAGAGCAAGAAGAAAAAATTGTTCATTCTACTTCATAGGAAGAAATAAGGGGAAAGTATAGAGTGAGATAAACAAGAGAGATCATTATTAAAAAGCTAGACAGAAAAAACTAGACAGAGGACATAATGAAGGAGAGAAATATTAATTAACAGCAAAATAAAGATAGAAAGTGATAATGGCAAAATGAATGAAAAAGAATAAAAGAAAAACTCAATTAGAATTTCAAAAAACACAAATTATAGTATGCGTCCAAGCCGCTTTTTTTAATCCCAGCTTCCATTCTTGAAGCAACATTGTAATATCAAAATATACTTACTTTACAGAGCTTTATCTTTGACTGGTTTGTTTGGGAGGAAACACAAAACATCTTGTTTGCACACATACACACTTAATTCTGTTACTGAAGAAGGAATTACGAGATAAAAGAAATATGAAAGGTTTTCTAAGACTAATGGGGGCAAAAAGTGCTCAAAGACAAACTGCCGCCTTATTGGATCACGGCCTTACTGCGTGACAAGTTGGGGCATTATTTCGGCGAATGAGGTCTTGTCAAACCCTGTTTTGATGCCTTGTATTTATTTCTTTACTAGTTTGGTAAGCACTAGTGACTCTAGTTTCTAATGGGAAAGTGCATAACAGCCCAATTACTGATCTTGTAATAAAAACTGTAATTTTGTGTAACCCTCGACCAAATAATATAAAACTTTACAAGGGACAGCCAATGGGACTGAAGTAATAATCAAGAAACTAGTTCATGAAGTTATTATTTAAAGAATGTAATTAATAAAAAAAACCTGTAGGATATGTTTAGCACGTGAGTGTAGGTGATTGCCAAAGGTATGTTTTAAACCTAACTTTTTTTAATGTTTTTTGTTTCAATCAAATCGGTAAATAAAAAATACCAGAATCCAATAAACCTAGCTCAGTCAGAGAACATTTGAATATGCTCAAATGATGTAACCTTAAATGATTTAATTTGTTAAATTGTAAAGAGCGATGTGCAAATTATAAAATAAATGTAATATTTTGAATATAAAATTGTTTTGAAAATTAAATCTCTTATATAACATAAACGAGAATTTAATGTAACCTCTCTTTGATAGAACTATTAAACAGACAGCCAGTCTGCCTGAGTTAATAGTTAGATACAATTGTTTAGAAAAACAAATGACCCGGCGAGTCTCTGTAAGTACAAGTGGATAAAGGTAATTTGAGTTTTTTTAAATAAGTCAATTCACACCACGACCACCTCACAATATTTCAAGGGGTTACACTATATTTACTGATATTGAATTGAATGACAACATTTTAACTCAATAATGTAGAACAAAGTAACATAACCTACGTTACAATAAAATAAAACGTAGAGTAAAACAACGTACAGTTGTACAACATAACCAGTACCATAAAATCAGCTGTTGCATGAAATCATATGTTATTCCTTAATGTAAAATTAAATAGTTACATGCGGCATTTATTAAACAGATATGTTAGCGAATAATTTTAGCGTGACACAGTCAGTATATAGGTTAATATATAAACCTATAAAGAGGGTCAAAGTAAAGCAATTTTCTGTGGGCATGCTTTCATGTAGGCAAGTCTTAGAAGTGCAGCCAAGTTTAGTGACCAGAGTATACAGTCTTACAGATAGTGGAACAATAAGTACCAAGATATACAGTCGCCGCTAGTGAACATGGAATTAAGCTAAGCAGCTCTTCTCGTAATCCCCAAATGCTTGTCTGCCCCAAATGCTTGTCTGCCCCAAATGCTTGTCTGCCCCAAATGCTTGTCTGCCCCAAATGCTTGTCTACCCCAAATGCTTGTCTGCCACAAATGCTTGTCTGCCACAAATGCTTGTCTGCCACAAATGCTTGTCTGCCACAAATGCTTGTCTGCCCCAAATGCTTGTCTGCCCCAAATGCTTGTCTGCCCCAAATGCTTGTCTGCCCCAAATGCTTGTCTGCCCCAAATGCTTGTCTACCCCAAATGCTTGTCTGCCACAAATGCTTGTCTGCCACAAATGCTTGTCTGCCACAAATGCTTGTCTGCCACAAATGCTTGTCTGCCACAAATGCTTGTCTGCCACAAATGCTTGTCTGCCACAAATGCTTGTCTGCCCCAAATGCTTGTCTGCCCCAAATGCTTGTCTGCCCCAAATGCTTGTCTGCCCCAAATGCTTGTATGACATGAGGCATATAAACTTAGTTATTGTAATAATTATCTAATAATGAAAATTCTTAAAATAAATAATCTTAGTTAAAAAACAATACCTTTATTCCACAAGTTGTACTAAACGATTGGAAAACCCCGGGAGCCATTTTGCCAGAGAAACGTAGTTAAGTATTTTTAACCATACAGGCTTAAGGTGGTTATTTGGGAGTGAGAGAGACAAAAGCAGGGGCGTGTAAATATATTTCTGTAGAGGTGTGGTATAAATAATTTCCATTTAACATGAAAAAATCAAAATATAAAAAACAAATCTATTAAGGGAGAGATTATTAGGAGGTTTTATAATTGTTAAAAGAAAAAATATTTCGTCAATTATTTGACAAAAAAATTAATTTAAACTTTTGATTTGGATGCACTTTGATAGATCTGCCTTTGTCCACTAAGTTAAAATCTTTCTCAAGTGATGCGTTTTTAACACTTGACAAGACGAGATTGCAATTTACTTTCCTCATTAGTTATTTATTACTCCAGAATGCTGCAACGTTAATAAATGTCACAAGAGTTGAACTTAGTCCGTCGAGAAATTATATTGAAATGCACTCTCATTTTACACTTGGAACTAAATCAATTGCTTTATATGTATTTCATTGCAACAAAGGTTTGTATAGAGTATAAAAACTACAATGTCTATTAACGGATAATAGATTCAATGGATTAGGTCTAAAATGAATATTTTAATGGGACAAAATTTTCATTTTATAACCTATTAATTGACCCTTTTTTTAATACCAAATAAAATATGACCGTAAATTGCTATTATATTAGATATATATTTTGCCTCATGTTAGACTATACATACATATGTATATTTTTATATAACGTACACATGTTTGACTATACATACACATGTTACACATACACAAACACACTCACACATACACACACACGCACACATACGCGCGCACACACACACGCACACACGCACACACACACACACACACACACACACACACACACACACACACACATATATATATATATATATATATATATATATATATATTATAACTTATATAATATAACTAAAATCATATTAATTATTTGTCTCAACTTACATGTGTTGGAATACATTGAGGACATCGCCTGGTGTTATGAAGAACCTGTAAAATTTAAACAATTTCAGCAAACATTTTCTGGTTATATATGTATTTAATAACGAAAATACATTGCATAAACAATAATGTATATAAAAATATTTACCTAAAGGTCTTATCTATTCCTATTGTTTTTTGTTGTTATTTAGTCATTTATTGTTTTATATTTTTATTGGTATTATTAGATTAATAATTATTGTTAAATCTTTATTGTTATATTATTGTTGTTAGGTTTTGTAATCTATTCTTTATACAGTTTCTTGTTGTTTAATTACATTTATATTTAGGTGTTGTATTTTGATTATTCGATATTAAATGGTTTATTTAAAATATTTTGCGTTAGTCACTTACATTGATTGGCAATGATGACCAAAATTGGGTTTTCGCCATGAAACAAAATTAATATGACGTTATCAGGAATTCCATTTGCGGTTAACAAATACAAGAAGTCAATGTTGTTTTAGCTAATGGCGCAAGTAAAAAGGTTTGCCAATTTAAACATACAAATAATAGGCCTAAATATATATATATATATATATATATATATATATATATATATATATATATATATGTATATATATATATATATATATATATATATATATATATATATATATATATAGACAATTCCAGACATATATTGTATATTGTAATGATTATCGTTAATTTTAATCGCTGATTGCTCATGCATACAGACAATTGACGTTAGGCTTTGACTGTTACTATGCCTTCAATTTAAAACACACACACTTGTGTTATTTATATATATATATATATATATATATATATATATATATATATATATATGCCTACATTTAACAAAATGTATCCTCACATTATATTCTTTAACTGTAAAATCTAATTGTGTTATTAAAACCACACGCTACAAATTCTATCAAACGCAAATATATGTTTACTACTTATTTATTTTATTGATTATTAATTTCATTAGTTATTTTCTTCCAAAATTTTTACATAAAATATCGCAATCAATGCTACAAAGATATTTACTACTGCATGTTCAAAGAGAAAGCTTCAGTATCTATTACGAAGAGAAAAGCTTTCTGCCCTAGTTCCACAATGTCGCGTATTTAATCTGTGGCATTAAGTATATTTTCGATAGTTATATTTATTTCGTTAAAATTATTCTATTCTTGTACTGCCAAAATTCCGTGATACTATGCAATACATCCGGCCTAGAGAAAGAGAATTTGTTCTATAAAACACACTTTCTGAAAATCTGTAAATATTTGGTCCCTTAATGGGAAAACTTTGTCCAGAGACTTTTGGAATTTGAAAACAAAAGCGCCCCAAATACGAAACCGCGAAACAATAACAGCGGGGTACTTTTGTTTGGTTTCCCTTTGTCTAATCAGCGAAGAACGAGTCTTAGATGGCAAAGTTATAAAATCACTCAACAATAAACAATATTTGTATAGAATTTAAATACAGTGGGACCGAAATTATTTTTAGAAGCTTAGAATAATATTAATGTAAATAATTATTAAAATTATACTTATCTCAATTGATAAAAAAGTTAAATTATTTTGAAACATTAAATAATTTGAAAATACCAAATCATAATTTTTAAAAGCTTATAACAATTGTTTAAAAAAAATTATATTTACCTTAATTGATAGTAAAATTCAATTATTTTGAAAAGATTTAATCATTTTTAAAAGCCCATACAAATATTTTTCTATAAAAATTGGCTTTAAAATGTTGTTTTATATTAGATAAATATTTAATTTATTTTTAAAAATTAAATCAAATATCACCACTCGAAGATTTGTTGAATTTTTTTAAGGCACTGTAATATTCACAGAGTCAAAATAATTATTTATTATCTTTACAAATACCCAAACTGTGCGCTTTTTAACGCTTCCTCTACTTAGAATAAATTAGTAAACTAATAATCCCTAAGGTATATCGAGTGAGCAAGAAACTAAATAAGGGATAAACCTGCTTCCAGGCTACCTTTCCGTGCTCAGTTAGGGACGAGAGAAAATCTATCCTTGCTTATACGTAGAGTCATCAGTTTCACAATAGCAAACAGAAACCATTTAAAATTTCCCATTCCCTCGAAATAAGACATTATCTAAGCGTTTCTCCACAAAAACGTAATTTATACCACGTCTTTGTGTTTTTCTTTGCAAAACTTTGTTTATAATTTTATTTATCTGCTTAGAACGATCACTTGAATACGTGGGCCATAAGTTTTCCTTTCAGATATCTCAGGCTTCCTTTCACCGCATGTTTTATAAAGATAAACAAGGGAGCGTACCTGAGAGAAAGTAAAACCGGAAAATGTCCATCCTTTCAGGTCGTTAAACTTTCGTTTATGTCATCATTTTACCATCATTTTACTTTCTTTCATAATTTTGTTTCTAATTTCCTTTCCTTTGGAAATGTTTTGTACGAAATTTGTGAAGACCATTTCACTATCAATTTCTTTTATCACTTTCCTTTTATCTTCTATTGTCTTTAGTGTCACTTCATTCTTCTCGATTCATTATTTACACATCGTTACTAAACATCCATGGTTTCGTTTTGCAAGTAAATTCTCTCGTTTTATCAAATTTCACTTATCACAATACCTTTAACTGTAGAACTTGAGAGAATATTGTTATATTTGGCTGTTTCTCCTTCCATCTGGTATTTTGAGACATTATAAACTTTCTCCTTACAGAAAAGGACAAGTTTTTAAAGTTTACATGATACAACATTATCAACCCTTATAGATTATGCTGTTGGATCAAGGCTCATTGTTGTTTCTCATCGTGCTGAGGAATGTATGGGAGCTTACTATGAGTGCGTGTCAATATGTAGCACTTGGTTGGGAGTAACATGAGGAAAAAACGTTCAAGAACAACACTTGCACTAAGAAGCTAGAAGGACGTTATGGAGATTACTTTGGTGCATACTCCATTAGTAATTTAACACGTTTGGACACTTTTTTTAGTTCCTAAGATGTGTTCGTATTTTCAAAGACGTTGTAAATGTGTTATGTTCAAATATGGATAAATTTATAAAGTGAACAACTAAGTGGGTCTTGGGAGGTATGTTGCGCAGTTGTGCATATCTATCGGGTTGGGTTCTTGTTGAAGCTGGATAAAATATATCATTGTCAGAGAGATTTACTTTGTAGAGCTTGCCTTCTGATGATTTGTTCTTGTCAACTTATATATTATGTTTATATAAACGATGACTCAGTAACAAATATGTTTTACTTGTATAATAATTGCTGTATATATACATATATATATATATATATATATATATATATATATATATATATATATATATATGTCAGAAATTTTAATGAACAGGTGTGGTTTGTCATATTGATCAAGGAATAATAATAAATATATTGTAAAACAGTAAAAAAAGGATCCTTTTATTACTACTAAAACGAAAAGGTAGTCGATTCTGTAGGCACTTGTTCAAACGGCCTCTTTTATATTTCCTAGGATCCATCGATGTAAAGTTAAATAATCTATTTAACTATTCCTTCCTTCAACAAGTACACGGCAACATCGCTAATCCCCAGTGTTGCGCATTTAACGGACGTAGTGTAATTTTTCTTTACAGAGCTGCATAACACCTAATATTACCTTGGCAACGCCTTCATGCTCTGCTATGTTTGCACCAGCAACAAGTATCCTTCCTCCTCAGACACTCTAATCTTTTTATGGCATTAAAGTTACAGGAAACAGAGCATACGTGAATAGCTTTATGAATTCATAAAGGAATAACATTTTCAGTATATAATAAAATTACTTATAACTTTAAACTGAAATGAAAGTATTTATCATGAAATTATTTTATCTTTTATTTGGCGACATATTTAATGAATTTGCACCAGTTAAGAACTTTTCCTGGCATTTATAAGTCTGTTAGGTACATAGCAATGATAACATTTATGCAAGCTCTGTAATTGCGTTAAAGTGTAAGTGATATAGACTATATATATATATATATATATATATATATATATATATATATAAGGATATAAAATAATAAATATTCTTGTATTTGAATAACCTATGTTGTTTTAAAATATATATATATATATATATATATATATATATATATATATATATATATATATATATATATATATATATTTATATAGGCTATATAAATATATCCATGTTTATAGGCTATATATATCCATGTACATATTCTTGCATATTGTATTTAAACACGAATATAAAAAGAATAACAAAAGACTGTGGTTGATCAGTTTTTTGTTATATGGTTTTACACTTTCTCACGCTTCTTCCACATAGTACTTTGTAATGCACACTCTAATAGTTTCATATACATTTTGGAAACTAAGACGAAGACTTTCCCTTAGAAATTGTTCGAGCAATATTAAATTCCCTTATCTGACCATCTATACATAAATTTTCAGTCCTTCTAAAGGATGACTTTAGACGCAGAGTGTCCGTTCAGAATAATTTACTTACGTGTGCAGCAACAAAGGGGACCTAAGAGAAATTAGGGAACTCTACTAAGAAGGGCACATAGTGTAAGAACCTATAAAGTAAAATATCCCTAATAATAATTATCCTGAATAATTAAAAGGGGAATAGATCAGTGATCCCATGCAGTACGATATGCTGATGTTACAAAACATACCAAGCCATTAAGGTCGTGTGGTCCTGAAGAGATATAAAGTGTAGGATGGTTTAAGTTACAGCCAATAGACCCACTATAGACGCTAGAAGAAATATCCAGAATATACAAATTGCATAATAATAGTAAAATATAAAGTTCAATCTTTGAATTAATTCCTCTTGAATGCATTATAAGGCCATCACTCTATAATAATTAAATAATATTTTGGTTTACGTGTATCGCGAGCGCGACGGCAAGCAGAAAACTTGTTTACGTGCATAACATACAAAGTCTGATGTAAGAAAAAGTCATTTGTTTCAATTTGTGAAATAAAAAGAACAGAGTTAGAGGAGAAAAAATGTGATCAAAGAAGACGAATACCATTTTCAAGAAGGAGAATAAGAGAAACAGTTATTGAAAGTAACAAAGAACAAAAACATTATATAACTACTGCGATCCACGCGAAGAATATAAAATTATTTTATTAATACGAACCAGCACAAGAATATGGTCCTGTTACCTACGACAAACGTCAATCTGATACTCTCTGAATATTACGGTATAACCTGTAACACTCTTAAAAATAAGATGTTACATATAAATTCATTTATATATTTAATTTTTATTTAATAATTATATCGTCCCAATATAAAAGAAAATTTTTGTTTTATTGGTGCACATTGTGAAGCTAGCTTAGGGGGTGAGCGCTCCTAGCGGGTAAAATAGAAAAATATCGTACGAGTTAGTTACTTAGGGTAATAAGCACATCACGCCATGTGACGTAAACATGGTCTGATATCGCCTGATCCGAAGCACCAAACAAAATATTCAAAATAATAAAGAAGGGTGGGAGTATGTTTGAAAATTTCAGTTAGCGCGTCCTTGCAACGACCCCACTTCTCAAAACGTCTTTAAACGAGACAGACGTGATGGCATTTTCGGACATAACCTAGAAATTAGTAAGCTTCCAGTATTCAAAATTTAAGATGTACCAAATTTTATAAACGCAACTAAAGAAGAAGTCAGAAGCGATTATTTATGTGTTTCAAATAAGTAAAAGTTTATATCATTTTTGTTAAAGAGCGCTGATTTGTAAGAGCGATGTGTTAAGTGTACAAAAGCCATAAACAGTAATTAATGGTAGGCTATGTGTTATAGTATTTTACAAGTTAAGTGCACAACCAGGTACGTTTTAGAAAATAATAAAGAAAATGTATTTTAATGTTAACTAAGTTGAATTTTATTTGATAAACGGTTAACACATGAACGGTAGAAATTGTCCTTTGAATATTCATTTCTAAAATTAAATTGGAAAAACTTAAGTTACTACCTTCTCGATATATATAAATTTTAAAGGTTAATAAGTTATTAAAATGTATGGAATAGTTAACAGTAATTAAAAGTTAAGTACTCAACACATTGGTGTCATTTTTTCTTTTGTAATTTGTCATTGATTAATAAATTGTATAACTTTGCATTTTAAAACTTTAAATTATTATTTCACAAGTAACCTAGTTCTAGCTTCAAGATAGAAAAGCGTCATAGACAGACAGTACTGCCTGAGCTATTACGTTAGAATTAGAGCCCTGGTAAGTAAGGTTAATTAATTTGTCAACATTTTTAATAAAGTAATACTTACACCCAGATAAAAAAGGGCTTGAACTTTACAAACCCACAACATACAGAATATCTAACCCCTAATGTAAACGTTTATAAGGGGGAACTATAATAAACGAAAATAGGAAAGTATTCTTTGTAAACAAAAACTACACATTATTGGTGAAATCTCTCAGAGGAAAATCTTCGAATCTTACTCTGCCTTCTCTAAATCTATGAATACTTACTTTGCATAGAGAAATGTTACAACACTGCATAATACTAGGGATTTGTTACCCGGAGGGATTTGCGAGGAATGCCGGCTTATCTTCACCCGAGCACACCTCCTCAAGGTTTAACTTCATCCGGGCAATAAAACGTCTTGGGCTGATTGTTTATAACAATTAGAGAAATGTCTTTTTAAAAACCAACAAAAAGAAAATAAATAAAAAGTCATTTAATTTTAAATTCTTTGAACTGTGACGTTTTGACAACTTTAATAGTCGTTAATTTTGTGAGAAGAAAAATATGGAAATTATTTTGGTTATATTTAAAGTGCAATCATTGCAGAAGGTAGAAAACGGCAACTGAACAAAGTACCCTTTAAGGATACTTTCCTGCTCCCCAGATTAGAAAGGTAAAGACAAAGTGACTAAAATAATTTTGGTTTACTGACTGACCGAGAACAGGCGAATTGTTTGTGATCTGTGAAGTGTATTACTGAAAAAGGGTCTAACTCGTGGTCTAAGACTGACATATGTTGAATTTATAAATGCTTATTTTTGAAAATATGTCGGAAAGTATCTATATATTTCCGAAAACCACCACCATTCATGTGAATACTCCTACCTAATAGCTCGTGCTTATGAATACACACCATTCTTACACTCACTTTATCTTTGCTTCTGTCACGATGTCCCCTAGCTCCTTGACGGAGACAAGGATGGATTTAATGACTTTAACATAAGCTTATTTTGAGGAAGAAGGATGGTCATGTTTTTTATTCTACTATATTCACTAGGAAACACCTAAATCAAGATGGTTGTTTAATCCATAGCGAAATAGGATTATATGTGTCAAGTAGATTCATCTGCCACCGAACGTATTCTTGCGTTAAACTCAGTCTACAAGCATATTGAATGGATATTTTTTTTTCAAAATTTGCAATATTTTAAACACTTGTCGGTGTAATTAACCATTTATTTTAAGCAAAGACAATGTTGACATTTAATAAAATAATTAATGTGTGGTTTTGTCAGGTTTTAAATCAAAACATTCCTCTGAAAAATCTTTAATGTACATAAATACATGTACTTTATAGATTACAAATGTTAAAATCTCTAGTTTATGTTGAAAATATCATTATTTGTATTATTCACTAGACTATAAGAAATACGATATTTTGTAATCAGATTTCAAATATATTTTAATAGTATTATTGTAATAAATAAAAAAGATTCCTCAGAACATGACATGTACAGAAGGGAAGGGGAGGAAGAGCGGAACAACAGTAGCTTGCACGACAACATTGTAAATCCACCCAAAGCTGTAATTCATAGCGAAAGCATCTGTTGCCAAAGGAAAACTTCGCTTGCGTGCCGTGGACAAGTCTCTCATCTGTTGCATGATGCACTCGCTCTGAGCGAACATGGTTATTGCTTTTAAAAAAAGCAGGTCCTCAGTTTCTAATAATTTTATAAACTAGAGGCATAACTTGGGAGGTATCAATGAACCAGTGACAGCGAAAAACAACTAACGACAGTCATGGTAAAATATCAGCGACAACGACGCTTTGCCCAATCACAACAGAGCCAAGTGAGTCGAGCAGTGTAATCAGAGACAGTGGCAACGACAAATTAACCAATGGCAACAGTTTCATCTAGTAACAACAACAAATCAACCAATGACACCCCGATTAATCCATTGTCACTGGAACTTGCATTTACCAAATGTTGTCACTGATACCACCAGCGACAAACTAATGTCAGTAGCAAGTCCCCGTGACAGAAAACATCGACCAGCCCTAACTCACCACCAATCCCATAACCGACTACTCCCGTTGCATAAACCAAAACAAGTCATTTGTCCGTTTGTAGCGTCTGTTGTACGTTCGGCTCTTTCAGCATGCGGTCGGCATAGGTCACGTCTAGTAGCAACTGTTAGAAAACTATTAGGAAATATTGACCATATTATAGCCCACTTTTAGTCAATAAAAAATTTGCATTTGCTTTTTTTGGAACCCAATTCTTCCCTGAGAAGTTATTGTCTCAGGTTCATAAATTTATCCCAATTTTTTGTCTAACAAGAACTTAAAGATAAATTAAATGATCAACTCTGTAACGATTACGCGAATTCATCACAATTGCCCACTGTATAGCCCTATTAGGCAAACAAAAAGTAACATTAAAAATATTCCTTGAGGAAAATCAAAGGATTAATTTTCTTTTCAGAAAAATGATTGTAAGTTATTGCGTTTAATATTGAGGATAAACTGTTCAATGTTTCATGAATTTAAAGAATATTGGTAATTTAAACGCTATCCTCTAAAGAGAGCCGAACTAAATTTAAAACAGAACAAAACTCGCGACGCAAACTAAAACAAAAAGCAATTTTCTTACTCAACCTACTTTAGCTGAACGTGTAATATTCAAATGTGCATAAATGTGTCAGGCTAAACAGATGTGGAGGAACTGAAAGGAGAGGTTTTTGCTTCACAAGCAGTTGTGCATATTACATCGGGTTGGGGTTTTGTTGAAGTTGGATACAATATGTCATTGTCAGAGGGATTTATTTTGCCTTTGCTAGATTGCGTCTCTCATTTTTTATTTTGAATAAATTAAAAACTTGTGTAAAAACGAATATGCATAATTTATATTACCTGATTATATAATAATAATAAAATAATCCAATATTGTCAGTTATATAATTAAACTCAAGTAAATGTACTACACAATTATTAAATATTAGAGAGTTTGTGTAAGACCACAATAATGTCTAAACTACTGCTTGTGGTTGTATTTCTTTTAGAAATTTTAATGAACGGGTTTGTTTTAAAATTTTCACCTATAAATAATAATGAATAATATCATGTAAAACGTGTTTATTTATTGGCGAAAGAGTTGAGTAGGAAAATACTTTTATTACTGCTAAAGTGAAAAGGCAGTGCTTAGTATTTACAGAATCCATTAAATAATAAAAACCCAGAACACCTAAGCAAGCTAAAGGCTGATTTTGCAGTAAAACGCAAGATTTACCCACCCTCAATGATAAATGTATGAACTCTATCGTAATCATTGAACTTATACAACCACACACTTGATAAATCTTAGGCTTTACCTTAGGGATACGATGTTACCTAGCCTAGCCTAACCTAAATGACAACCGTCAATGGTATAAGTTACCGGTAAAAGCCAGACAAATCGTCACTTGTTTGTAAAACCCTTACATCTACTAAGCTTAAAAAACCATAACATTTATAAAACCTAAGGTTCATCAATGTACGGTCTTTTACAGTAACAGATACGTTATTATATGCTTATATATTCATATTTCAATGAGTATATAAGAAAAGTAGAAAACTACGCTAACCCTTTCTAAGACATTTACAATGTAAAATTTAGATATGGAATTTTTTCTCGTAAATGTCTTTGAAAACTGTTGTTTTAGAAGTAAATAGATGACAATTGAAACCTGTTATTAAAAAATATTCGAAATCGTAAAAATATGATGACAGTCCGCCTTAATAACGACAGTGCCCAAACCCAACTCCAGCCCATCATCCGTGGTAATAAAATTCTCAGTGAAGCAAAAGACATTGCAAAACGCACTTTTGTCATCAGTTATTCATTACAAGCCGCACACTCTGTATTAGAAGAATAGAAAAACACTTTCAAGAAACATAAAATAACCTATATCTTGATGAAGATTGGCACAAATTCTGTGTACTTGATTTCACAATTGCTGAACTGTATTTGGTACTTCCACACACCAAAAAACAGGAAAGCAGCCGGAACAGATGGGTAACAGCGCTATTTATTTTTATTTATTAATTTTTTTTTCTTGCTGTCATCAATTTTGCATGGAGAATGCATGTTTTACAACAACGGAGAAAAGCTGAAATAATTCCCATCCTTAAATGTGGAAAACGAGCTCTCGAAGTTGAAAGCTACATACTTGTATCTCTCACCAGTGCTTACAGGGAGGTTGCTAAGAGATATTAACCGATTTATCCAGTACATAGGGTTGCGCAAAAGAATCGATAACATCCAAGCTGGCTTTAGAAAGTATAGAGGCACCATGGACAATGTTGTGAATTTCACTCAACATGTAAACAACGGCTTCCATAAGGAAGATATCAACACTAGCTGTCCTAGTAGACAGCAAGGACGATACAGTTTGGCGAAATATGCTCATCCACATACTGGTAGAATATGAGATCACTTGAACTGGATTAAGTCCTTTCTGTCCCAGAGAGATATCAGAATCACGTTTTCTCACAGTGCATTAAAATTTCGTATCTAGATCCAAAGTTTACCCCAGGGGGCGGTAATTTCATCTCTGGTAATCTTACTCTGTTTAATTACTCTAGGGCGGTTTTAGTCTGTTCAATCTTATGATAAATGACGTCATAGACACCATAGTGTCCAAGCTCTGTTATACGCCGATTATCTTCTCCTATGCTTGAGCATAATTGCTTTACAGAAAGGTATGAAGCAGTTCCTGCTAAGACTCTAAAAACCGGCCATGACCATAAACACCTTAAAAACGAACTTCCAACTATTTTCCTTCTCACCCGAAATCCCAAAGACGAGCTTAACATATAAGAACTCAATGCTGTCTCAGCGATATTTCAAGATACTTGGGAGTTGCATTGGATAGGCGTATGACATTGAAACCACACATTGCACCCAGTGTGCTGAAAAGGCTACAAAAAGAACAAGATTACTCAAGAGACTAACAGCTACTACTTGGGGAGCTAACCAAGATGTTATAAAGACTGCCTACAAGTCATATATAAGACCGATTTTAGAATATGGTAGCGAAGTGATAGCCATAGCCAGTACATGCGACACAAATTTACTTTATTTTGCTCAAAACAATGCCTTAAGAGTGATAACTGGTGGTGCATAGTCTACCCCTATTGCCACCCCTACTGCTGTAACGGAGACTAACTAATTGAACCGCTGCAGGGAGACGTTGGCGCTATGTTTCTGAGAGAGATTTTAATGAATAAACAATTATTGAAGCGAGTACCGTAAGCTCACTGGTAGACTCAAAAACCCAACGAACAAACCTTGTCTGCTACCAGAATCTTTACACAAACTAGGACGTCAGTCCCGGAGAACCTGCTCCACTTACCGTTAATCAAGACTGCTTCCAAGAGCTTCCTGAGGCAGAAGTTCTCCTGAAAAACCATCACTTGCCAAGGCATGCATGATCGGAACGGAAGTTTAGAAGCGCAGGCCTACAAACCATCAACGAAAAATAACCTGCAACAAAATGACTCCAAATATATAATGATGGATCATTCACGCCTGAATCAGCCGAAACAGGTGCTGCATACAACTACATATATTTTGACGGATTTTCTGTTGTCATGGCCCATCTTAACAACTATGAGGGAGGTATAGCGGCTATATATGCTGCAGCAATTGAGCTTGAGAACCTGACTGCTCCGGCTAAGACAGTTTTCCTTGTTGACTCTAGGATCACCATCCTGAACCTCTCTGGGAACTCGTAGACGACCTGTTGAAGAGCCCTAAACTGCAGAAGAAGACTATATGCTCTCAATCTGAGAGGGTAAGTCATTTTCAGTGGATCTCGAGTCACGTATACACCACTGGCAATGAAAAAAGCTGAGCAGTTAGCCAAGTAGGGAACAACCTCCACTCAACCTCAGCATCTGAGTTCACTACCATCCTCCAAGTCTCTAATATAGTTGACCACAAAAAAAAATGGATCCTGAGAGATTTAAGGGGTTGTCGGCGGAAAGGTTTTGTGTCGGAGGCAGGACCATCACCTGCCTCGAGATGTTAGCGTTACATCAATCGGAATCAAGAGCGGATATGACTAAATTGTTGCGCACCTTCACCATATTCATGTCCTGTTGACCACGGAGTGTCTGCTGTGTGGTCATGAAGTCATGAATGCCGAACACCTTCAAGACTGCTCAACCCTAGACCGAACCCAGGTTACTATAGTTCCACCTTCAGGGAAGCCCAGGTTTACTAGTCAGCGCGTCGCAAATTGGCTCAAACCCAAAGGGCGTGCGATAGCTAGTGAGTAGGTAAGAATAAACATTCTGGTGCATGAAGTAGTGCCAAGGCCATAAATCACCATAACAGGAAGTACAGGGAACTTTAGGTAGGCCTAATGATGGACTTAGTAAGTTGAATGAATTAGGAACTGTGTAAGGAAACCAATGTATATGTAACACAGAGTATGATCAGAATAGAAATTTAAAGATCCTAAAAAATGGCGTTCATGGATTCATTCGGCGAAAGGATTGAGAACATCTCAGGGCTCTTAAAAGCCATGAAAAGACAGGAAAAATAAAATACATATTAAACACATAGTAACTCGTGGTCCTCATTCGTTCTAGACTAAAAGGAATTGGCTTTTCTATGGCAGCTAAATGACTTACATAATTGTATAATTGGAAACTGAAAGTTCAATTTGTGAATTCATTTATCTTGGATGCATTTTAATACCGCGTCACTGTATCCATTAGATAAATTTAGGTTTACATCACAACATATTCTTACCCACTCAAGTGTAAGCAAAATCTAATGTGGCGTGAAACTCTGAGAATAATCATTACGAAAGTAGGAGACGTCTGCCTTACGCAGATAAGTCTGGTTGCAGAGTGAGATCAAGTTGCACCAAGCGTTCAAGGTATTTGTTGCGGTGACTTTAAAGCGCGGCTACAAAACGTAAGGCTTCTACACCTCGACACTAAACGTTTCCTCTGCTACAGTCTCCATTTCACACTTATCCTCCTTGACAACCACACAAAGCAAAAGAACAAGTGAGGAATGAAGTTATATATTGCAGCAAGTTGCTAATATCTACGATATCTGCGATATCAACGAAAAGTAATTTGGGAAAACATGAATAATGAAGTGTCAGAGTTTCTCTAAACCTGAATTACGCAATTAATTTAAAATATATACCCTAGTTTATATTAAAAGTCAATGTAGCACTTCTTGTAGTACTGTGGCTACCACACCAAGATTAGGAAGTAGGTAAGAATATAAATAGATAGTTACGTTGTACCCCCCCCCCCCGGTATTTTTACAAATGGTAGTAGTGGGATTTAATTTATTTAGCAAACTTTAATCACCTTTTATCTAATCCCTTTATTATATATACTTGCAAAGACTCACTGAGTTAATTGTTTTACTTAACAATTGTATCATTCGATTAATTCAGGCAAACTGGCGAATCGTTCAAATATAGACAGATTACATTAAAATTCTCGATTTTGTTTACAAAACCAGATTTAATTTTGAAAAACTTAAAGTAGTCAAAATATTACACTTTAAATACAATTTGTTTTCACAAGTTTAGCTTCTTAATTTA
The DNA here is from genome assembly GCA_036971475.1 of Prosapia bicincta. Classification (NCBI taxonomy): domain Eukaryota; kingdom Metazoa; phylum Arthropoda; class Insecta; order Hemiptera; family Cercopidae; genus Prosapia; species Prosapia bicincta. Next base: position 61,274,138 of record JBAIZL010000007.1, on the reverse strand, counting down.
AAATACAAAATTTTACATCCTTTAAAAATGTTTTGAGACAAAGCTAGATTAATGCACGCTGGTATCCTATATTTACAGATTTCATTGAATTGAAAAACATCAAAAAATTAAATTTAAAATATACCTTGGAAATCACTTAAACTTGCGTGATTTTGGTAGGACATATAATAATTTACATGGGTTCACTTTTATTACCTATTTAAATTTTGAAAATAATAAACTAAACGTAACAATGCCACTAACAAAACCTTTCCCCGTTTCTAATAAATTTTACGAAAATTACATTATTAAAACTTTAACACAAATTTTAACAACTGCAAGCCTATGCGATCTTCCCTCTATCGTGTGTCCTGCTAGAATGGGACGAAACCCACTTACCCACGGTAACCTAGGCACAATACTCGAAATATCCCCACCTTGTGTGTTCACAAAAACGTTCCACTATCTGGTGTACTTTTAAAATGGCGTCATTTTGACTAGTCATAAAACATTTTTATGAAGGAAAATTTCTTTTAAACGAGGCCGATTTTATATTATTTAAATAACAAATATTAATGTAACATACTGAATTGCAACAAAAAATTAATCGGCATGTTACAAAGTTTGTTAAAGAAAGGGTTAGGCACGTGACTGAAACAAAAGATGTTACACAGTCCTCAATAGGGGGGGGGGGGGTACACATTTATTGCTTGGCTTTGCCAGATATTACTTTAGTAAAGTTTTGAAGTTTTTGCGAAAAGGACTCCAGGTATAAAGTGAAAGTCGTGTCTGTGCCTAGCCTACCTATTCTTAATATAAGTACAAATATAAATAGAGTTAATTTACCAGTGAACGATAGTGAATTTGATATTATAGAATAATTAACTTAGTTTCCAAAAGTGCAAAACTACTTTTAGATTATTATTTGATGGTTATATGCACCATGTTGTCAGTTCTATGCATGTCTCTGTTTAGCTTGTCTAGTAACAATATGAATGTATTATCCGCAAAGAAAAATTAATTAATCCAAATAAGCCAGCGTTAGGGTACACAGTAAAACCTTTTGTCCAAAATGGCGTCTAACGGAAACGACCCCGAAAATAGTTTTTTTAATCAATGAAAAAGTAACTAATTTAGTTTATCGAGACGATCGGGCAATCCAATAAATGAAATTATTGTGGAAGTTATAATTGTGTATGTATATATATATATATATATATATATATATATATATATATATATATATATATATATATATATATATATATATATATATATATAGAGAGAGAGAGAGAGAGAGAGAGAGAGAGAGAGAGAGGGGGGGGGAAGAGGGAGGGAGACTATACTTGTAGTTTTCATATATAAAGCACTAAATATATGCTATATATCCCAATAGTGTATAGTTTATCTAACTGCATTAATATTTTTATTTTCAATTTAGAAAAAAAATCATATTTCGTAACCAAATTTCGTATTACTTAAAATGCCACCCACCTCCTTATTTTGTAAAACGGAGGCTCTACTGTATTCAAAAATGAATCAGCTATTTAATAACACGAGAAATGGGAAACGTCCCACCCGGCCGTTGGGTTATGTTTTGTCAGAACTGAGTTCAGGGTTAATACGGCCAGGTGTAAACATTAAGGGAAGAGAAATGTAGAGGAAGAAAGTATTTTATACATCCTAAAAACACTGCTCTAACGCCGGCTCCGTTTTGGGGAAATTTGCTGTAAAAACAAATATAAAGTCGGAAAAGGCGTAAGATGTCGTCTTTACAACCCTTTTGGAGAGGATGAAAATAAAGTTCAGGCTTTACGTTCTTGTTACGTCGAGTTGGATATTTTTTTTTACTTGTTAAGTATGTCTTTATATTTGCACCTTTTTAAAGAAATGTATTCGGTTTTTAGAGTTTCATTATTAATTTTATAATAAAGGTTGGCTGGAAACCTTTTTTATGCTAAAACTCCTCATTATATTTTCTCATTTTTATAAATGTATGCCTGTTTCATAATTAACTTTTCGAATTATGTCACAAAGTTGAAAGAAAAGTTTTAATAATTTGGCTTATTGTAAGAATAAGACCTACCAAGAGAGAGAGAGGGGGGAGGCGAAGAGCCCAAGGGGGAGGTAGGAGAGAATATATCTAAATAATCACTGCATTTAAATGTATCTCTGACTATAATAAATAGGTTTGTGCGCGCGCGCAAGTTTGGGCGTATGTGCTTACATGCAAACCCATTAAAATTGTAGGCCTACAATATATTAAGTTTGTAAGGGTTTTAGTAACAGGAATTTTACAAACAATTTGTACACTTGCAAATTAAACATTTAAAAATGTCTATAATTTTTAAAAAATTAAAATAAATTCGTTTGTATTATCTGTGGGAAGTGTATGAACACCATTAAGACAGGGAAAAACGCTCAGTGTTTATCGGAGCCATAAAGAAACCCTCCCAGCTCTTGTCCGACAAAGAATTGCCCTCCAGAGACTTTAACGTGCTGACCAAACTTTGGGAACATTATTGATTCACTGCCTACTTTGTATTCCAAGTGAGAAAGTGCTTAGTGATTTTAACCCACTTTAGGGTGGGTTTACTTTTATATTTTAATTTTTCTCTATTTACCAAAAATGTAAGTCCAGATAAACTGATTTACGTTTTCCTACATCACAATTTGTAAAGAATTTTTTAATAAGTACAGAATCCTGTAAACACTTGATATGGGTATTTTAAGAACTACTCGTAAATGCAGAGAACTTTTATATGAACCTTGAGTTTGCTAATGGTAAGTAAAGTTAGAACCCCTTCTGCCGAGTCTAAGCGTTAGTATCAAACTACAGAACGAAAGTATGTTATATCATAAAATTATTCAAGAAAAAGATCCGTGACCACATCTACCTTTATACCTAAGGAAAATGTGTTACGACTGGAGATGGTTTGTATTTACGCTCTCTAATATTTATACCGATCGCCGCGCCATGTTTAATTAATCTGCCGTATTTATCAGCGGGTTGTTATTCTAACTAGGTTCCCTCATAGCATTAAAGTTACATAAAGTATGATATAGAAAGGATTTCTACGTCATATGGTTGATAAAACTTCGATATCAATAGTGAATTACAATTTTGAAGTAAGAATTGTTTATACTTGACAACTTGAAAGATAAATAGATAGTCTATTATTATATAATGTAAAGTAGAATAGAATGTTTCATGATTTGATACCATTGTAGAGACACATATAATAAGGGTTATTGTAAAACAGAAAATGTTTCTACGTGACAATGACAAGATGAAAAAAGTACAATAGAAAAAACGTTTGCATGATTTGAAAATCTGGTAGAAATACAGCAATCAAGGGATAACACAAAAACAGCTAATAAGAAAGATTTAATAAACAAAAACTAATACGTAAAGAGAAGTAGAGAGGGCTCTGCATGAATAGAAAAGGTGGTTGAAATACAAGAGAGTTTCGAATTCCGAGTCCTGATTTCTCAAGCTTCCGTTACTTTCGAGCTCATTTTCGTATTTCAGGCTATTTTATTAAAAGGAATTTCAAGTTATTTATTGTAAGACAATGCACCGTCGCTTAAAAACTAACTGTTGTTTGATTATATGCGTGCTTTACTTCTACCCGCAAATGTTATAAGACTAATCCAGCTGGTCAGGGTGTTCTGGAATGTATGGAAAATACACTCACGTTAACTTTTACAATCTCTCTTGGAAGAGACAGAAATGGAATAAAGCATTGTAGGCTTTCTAAAAGAATAGAGCTAAGGACGTTGAGTACTGGGTAACCGAATCATGGAGCTAAATAAAAGAAGAAACATTAAGTAAGTCATCGAAATATATCATCAGTCATAATAAAACTGCTGACTTAATCCTCAAGAAGAAAATGACGACATTTCTTAACAAGGTTGTGAAAGTGTCGATGATACGGACGTAAGTCAATGGATGAGTAAGGACGAACAATTTGAGATAACAGATGGTAGGTTCGACCGAGACAGTACAAGAAGGGAAAATTAGTCACGGTGAAGAAACGACCGCCTTAGAAACTACATTACGCTGTATTGAACAACAGACAAACACCACGCCCGCACGTGTACTTCTGCCAAGAAACCGCAGAACGAAAACCATTTGATAAGCAGATGCAGAAGACACTTCACATTTTTTGCAAGAAATATAGCAGCCTTGATGAACAATATATTCGAAAGCAACATTAAATTATTGAGAGTGATTTTGTTTTGCATTCCTAATTAGGGTTTACTGGAACTTCTATTTTTTCTAATGTACAAGAACGTATTTCCGTGTAATCCGAATTTTCGGTAATCTGTGAGGTCTTGGTCCCATCTACCTCAAATTATCAAAACTCTACTGTACAGAAATTAGTGAATAATGTGGTGTAGGAAAGATTTCTACGTGGCATTCTTTTTTAATAGTTAAAATCACTAAGTAACACTCATGAAATTATTAGGCCTATTAACGAGTTATAGCATAATAATATTTTATAAGTGGAAGAGCATGTTAATAACCTAAGTAGTTTGGAATCATCCAAGAATGCATGTGAACTTAGAAAAGGAGAGTTTTTGCTGGTTTCATGACGTCGTTACATAAAGAGTGTGTGAACGACAAGTGCATGAAAATAAAAGTAGCAGAATATAAATTTTGAATATTTTCTAAAAGCATCTATATTTATAATAACAAACAAGGATAAGACTTACGTAGGGGTCTATACACCAGGATAATACCCCAAGACGTGATCTGCAGTCATCACATGACCGCGATGTTATAGTGAATCACTATATGAATGTTACATCAACGCGTTGGAGACTTGCGATGAAATATTGTAAGTTATTAAGTCCACATCATATTGACCTTGATAAACTGTCGCACGTTACAGAAGATCCCCTCTGAGACCATAAATCTTTCCAATTAACTTCCGCGGCTAAGGCGACGGTGGGCGTTACATCATAATTATCAACTTACTTCCCCCTACTTCCCCATTGACTCAGGTGGATTCACCCCCAGTAATATCACCTACTTAGTTCAGTTTCTAGCTTTCAGTAGAGTTTATAATAAAAGCTTAATTTTATATTAACGGAAAAGAAACAATGACGGAAAGTAAAGACTGGGCAGGGGGATTGTATAACAGCGCCATCGCGCGTATCTGCCCACTACTATTTCACTTGGATTACACTGAACGTTGAATGCTTCTCATTGTGTAACCGTTGTTTGGTAACGGACAAGTGGCAAAGTGTTTAGGCTATTACTGGTAATATCATGGATCACATCTGACCCATTCTTTGAAGTTACCAGGACTAATTTAAACTAGAAGCATAAGCATTTAAATTACAAGCGTATCCGTAATAATAATAATAATAATAAACGTAATAATAATAAATAAGGTGTAATCCTATTATATAATTATAACTGTAACAATTCAATAACACCAGTAGAGTCTCCAAAGTCTCAAACTTCTTTGTCTTATAAAAAGTCCTTTGTGTTCCAGCCAGATATCAAAAAGGCATTTGTTCGGGTGAAATGATTTGTTAATAAAAAAATTAGTTGGAAAATAATTAATGAAGAAGATGTTGAAGACGATGAAATTATGACGACAATGATGATATTGACGATAATAATAACAACCACACCTGTAAGCCTGTCATTTTCAATTATTATACTTTTTAACTATATAGCAAATCTAATAATTCAATAAACATCTAAACATTTTGTCTTCGTTAAAGGAAAATAATTTCCCTACCCCTACGTACGTATCCATACCAATACATAGGTACCCCTACCCCTACATACGTATCCATACCAATACATAGGTACCCCTACCCCTACATACGTACCCCTACCCCTACGTACGTATCCATACCAATACATAGGTACCCCTACCCATACATACGTATCCATACCAATACATAGGTACCCCTACCCCTACATACGTACCCCTACCCCTATGTACGTATCCATACCAATACATAGGTACCCCTACCCCTACATACGTACCCCTACCCATATGTACGTATCCATACCAATACATAGGTACCCCTACCCCTATGTACGTATCCATACCAATACATAGGTACCCCTACCCCTACATACGTATCCATACCAATACATAGGAACCCCTACCCCTACATACGTACCCCTACCCCTATGTACGTATCCATACCAATACATAGGTACCCCTACCCCTACATACGTATCCATACCAATACATAGGTACCCCTACCCCTACATACGTACCCCTACCCCTATGTACGTATCCATACCAATACATAGGTACCCCTACCCCTACATACGTACCCCTACCCCTATGTACGTATCCATACCAATACATAGGTACCCCTACCCCTATGTACGTATCCATACCAATACATAGGTACCCCTACCCCTACATACGTATCCATACCAATACATAGGAACCCCTACCCCTACATACGTACCCCTACCCCTATGTACGTATCCATACCAATACATAGGTACCCCTACCCCTACATACGTACCCCTACCCATATGTACGTATCCATACCAATACATAGGTACCCCTACCCCTATGTACGTATCCATACCAATACATAGGTACCCCTACCCCTACATACGTATCCATACCAATACATAGGAACCCCTACCCCTACATACGTACCCCTACCCCTATGTACGTATCCATACCAATACATAGGTACCCCTACCCCTACATACGTATCCATACCAATACATAGGTACCCCTACCCCTACATACGTACCCCTACCCCTATGTACGTATCCATACCAATACATAGGTACCCCTACCCCTACATACGTACCCCTACCCCTATGTACGTATCCATACCAATACATAGGTACCCCTACCCCTATGTACTTATCCATACCAATACATAGGTACCCCTACCCCTACATACGTATCCATACCAATACATAGGAACCCCTACCCCTACATACGTACCCCTACCCCTATGTACGTATCCATACCAATACATAGGTACCCCTACCCCTACATACGTATCCATACCAATACATAGGTACCCCTACCCCTACATACGTACCCCTACCCCTATGTACGTGTCCATACCAATACATAGGTACCCCTACCCCTACATACATATCCATACCAATACATAGGTACCTCTACCCCAACATACGTACCCCTCCCTTTATGTACGTATCCATACCAATACATAGGTACCCCTACCCCTACATACGTATCCATACCAATACATAGATACCCCTACCCCTACATACGTACCCCTACCCCTATGTACGTATCCATACCAATACATAGGTACCCCTACCCATACATAAGTACCCCCACCTGTTCCACGACCATTACACTACTTTTATTTCATTCAGTATTTAAAACCTAAACTTCTAGAGTTCTCTCTAAATCTTTTGTTAAGAAATAATTTTATGGCATTATTTTTTATTCGTTTAAAAATTTTAGTGAAGCATTATAACAAATTTAAAACCTAGAATTTTTTTGTTGAATTTAAATTAATTTTTGTATATTATAAGTTATTTTCCGCATTGGCATACATCAATAAGTTACTGTGTTTGGTCTTTTTTCTCATAGAACAATTATTGCAACCAGATAACCAGCTTAAACAAGGACTCCGGCCCATCTATGTTCCGAAACAGCGGCTCTTCCGGCCATGTTAAACCCGGTTGTCATCTAGCAATTGGTTTATACAAGATGAAACTGAAACTAACTGACGTCACAACACCGGTGTAAGTTACAATAACATGGATTCAAGGGTGGCTACATTCATTCGAATCTACCAATGAAATCTTCTAGAATATATATATATATATATATATATATATATATATATATATATATATATATACTTTTTGTAGGAGAGAGTGATATAAAAAATAAAGATATATACCTAAATATATATATATACTTTTTGTAGGAGAGAGTGATATAAAAAATAAAGATATATACCTAACTGCAAACGGCTTAGTTCATACATTTCATTAACATAAAACAATTACAATTTTGAATTTTATTTATAAAACAATATTACGGAATGACAGCGTATTAAATAAAAGGTTTTCCCGTTGAAGGAAAATGGCATGACTGTAAGGAAGGAATGTGGAAAAAGCGACAATAAGACAGCCGATGCCGGACACTTTGTGCCTCTGTCGGGGCGAGGGGGGAGTATATTGGTTGTGAAATGTATTGGCTCGGATGAGATGACCGTGGGTGGGTCGCAATGAAATGGAAAATATAATATTTCGCAATGCGATGAGGCGTAAAATCATTTCAAACGTTGCAGATATCACGAAGGGAATTTGTTATTTATAAGTGAATGGATATTGAAATGGCGTTTATATTAATATTCAATCGAGATCTTTGCGCTATTGATTTTATGCAAATCACTTTTGATATAATTTTATACTGCACATAAAAGGAAGACGTGCGTAGCCTAAAGCATTGTAAAACTCTTTGATTTTTGCTTTTTACTTTCACTGGAACGGAATCATGACATTAAATTTGGGAAAATACTTCTTGTAAATTTTTATTTTAAATAAATATTATGATTGTTTCTTTGTAAAAACTCACAGTTGAAAACTTTCAAAAAAATAGAATATTTTGGGAATTCAATTTTCCCATCCAGTGTAAAACATCTTCCTGCCATTAAAACCACACATTATGAACATAAATTACAAATACATCGTCACCCACTACGACGTTCTTTACGTTGTATTACGTTTTTAAAATGATAAAATGTTACTTTTAAATTGCATCAATTAAATAAGAATAGATTACATTTGAAGTTGAAATTGTAATACTTTAATGATATTTATACGACCTGTTCGTTTAACCAGTTTGGCATGTGTCACTCTCGATTTTTAACTGAATTCATGTTATTCTAGAAGCTTGACAGTACTTTTTCCTACGAGATACGTTTATGTATTTGAATAAACATACGTATTTTGGGATGACGCTGGGCGTACCGTGAAAACAAAATAGCTCAAGTAACTTAAAATAATATAAAGACAGATGTATCGATTATTGAATAGGTGATCAGTTCTGTCTCGGCACAACAATCTTCTGTTATGCAAACTGCTCCAAACGCTTTACTGCATGTAACAGTAATGTGTTTTAGATGGTGGAACTAGCAAAGCTTAGAATTTAACGCTTCAGTAACAACGTAATCGTTATGTTACCGATGCAACTTGGTCATAGTAATCTACACAGTCATAAATAGGACTCGATAAGTATGCATATTGTTTGAAATGAAACCTGTGCGAAGTATCCATATTAGTCCGTGCATTCTTTACCAAAGGGATGAGGGTTAGGGGATGTAGTTTTGTCTATCTTAAAATGAAATTACCAAATAAAATGGGTTGAAAAAAACGAGATTTAAGAAACTCGGTTTCAGTATCTCCCTCCCTCGTATAGCTCCACCATCAAAATATACGAAATAATACAACTCTTTGGCCATTTTACAAAGCCTGATAATGGCGTTGTTGTTTCAGTCTGCGAGGAAACTTTATACGCGCTTCCTTCGGTCTAATTTTCTCTCTCAAATGAAAAATATGATAAAATGCATTTTTATTATAACGTAGGCTTGTTTACTTCCAAACCAACAAACAAATTTACGCATAACAGTAAAATAGCTTGATCTTCGACGTGATCTAATTCCGTTGATTAAGTAACCCTCTGGGAATTATCTTCATTTACATTTCTTGCTCACTCGATTTGTGACCAAACTATTCAAACTTATTTGAATGTGTCACATATATTTATATGTATCACGTGAGGCCTGGACTAGATATTTATTACTAATATGCTACTCCACTATTAAAATGGTTACAAAAGCAGTATTGGTTGGCTCTACCTTTTTAAAATATCAGAAGAAAAAATGTTTTAACCGTGACAGAGAATTTAAATTCAAAACCTTTAATTTTGTACTAACATCTCATGAAGGTAATGATACATATAACTTTTAAATGCCTGAAATTATTACCTCCGTGGTGCTACTGTTACCTATTTGAAGTCCAAAACATAACCTAAAGCCTTGGGCTACTACAAGTCAAAATTTGAGTTATACTTTTGTTATTCCTAATTATTCATGTTTAAGTGATTACGTAAATATGTAAAGTCGATACAACGAGAAGTGGATAATTTGAACAATTTGTTAAACAGTTTTCCTATTCTTTTTAATAGACTATAACTTGCAAACCAAAACCTATCATGATTGGTAGCACTTTAAACCAATTTCATCCAAAGATCAAAAAAACTTCAGTCTTTACTACAGAAATTTGTATTTAGATAAACGTTTACTACTGAACGTTTCTGCAGTTTATAATCCTTGCTAATGTCCCAGCAAGCTTACATAATCTATCCATAATAATTTATGTTCTCAAGTTCCCCACAAAGTAATTTCATTCTCGATTTAAGCTTAAGGAAAAACAATAATTTTTTACTGTTATTTCCTTGTCTTTTTCCATTTTTTTAAAAACATTTATCATGAATCACTTGGTCACTTTTCCTACCACAATAAAAATCTCCAGATTTGATAGAACACAAACACCAATATTTTCTTGTTTTCATTTATTTTTTAAAATTTTATTGTAAAAATTATATTTTCGAGTTAGAAAAAGAAGGTGATTTTGAGGAACAGGTAGGTATTTTGCAAGAATTAATACAGATTTCTTCACATCTGAATTGATTCTATTGTTACAGTTATTCTTAATAAAGCTACGCCTTAAACTGTCTCAATTTATACCTAGATACTTTTACGCTAACAGTTGAAGCCTCTGCTACAGAAATGTTTGGCTTACACCAGCTTACAACACAAGTTTGCTCCCTCTTCTGAGCGTTACCTGGTATCTGTTGTCTTCGTCGTGTGCCTATCCCTTTCTTCAAGACGCCTTACAAAACTTATTTCATACATAATTACGGTGATTTTATGATTAGTCGAAATCGAGACAAACTACTTTTGGATGTAGTAGAATGTAAGTAACACTTAAAAGAACAAAAGTTCAAAACAAATTGATTTATTAAGGAATTACATGAAATTAAATATTATAATATAAATATCACTTAAAAATTGTATGTTTGTCTTCCCAACTTTCTAATAGTTAAAATAATCTGTTTAGGCTGATTTATTTAATTAAATGGTAAATTTGGCAAAGAACAAATAAACCACAAGTTACTGTATTGAAGTATTGCCGATACATCGTTGCACAATACTTTACTTTTATAGACCTACGGCTCAGATGAATAACTGTAAGCATTAGTTAGAGTTTAAATGCTCTCGAAATTAAGGACAAATATATTATTTTATGGGACTCCGGGACACAACCTAAAAAATCGGGACTATCAGGATCTTTCCGGGACGCATGGTCACTGTTTATTAACCTGAGAGTGGTTGTCCCTCTCATTTTACCTGGTTTATAGACACATATTAACATTTTACGAGAAGAAATATTTAATAATGTTTAAAGACAAATATTGTTGATTCATTTATAGGACGACTTGCTTACGTTAGAGGGCAATAAGGGACAAATAAAATTGCTTTACCATGGGCTCCTACTGTGATTAACACACATTATAAAAAGGTACCCCTGTAAAAAATGGGTTAAAATACATTTTCTGACTGAATGGCTTTTCAGTCCATATCTGACTGAATGGCCAGACACTGGCGTCAATATATTGCCATTTAGAATATTCAAGATTTCAACCATATCCTGTGCGCCATATCTGTGAGATTTTTAAGAGTTTTCCCGCCCCAACTAACAGACAGTATATATTTACCATTTCATTGCGACCCACCCGCAGCCATCTCAACAGAAGCAATATATTTCACAACCAATATACCCCCCCCCCCCGTGATACAGACTGAAAGTGATCAGCAGTGGCTGTCTTATTGTCGCTTCCACATTCCTTCGATATTAGTTCCGATCGGATGTATTTCTTTTTCCTTCCATGAAAACTATCTTCCATGGATATACCTTATTATACATCTTTATATCAATACTAATATATAAAAATATAATGGTATGTGTGAATGTGTGTGTGTGTGTGTGTGTGTGTGTGTGTGTGTGTGTGTGTGTCTGTCTGTCTGTTTGTTTGTGTATGTTTTACTCATCAGTAAAAACTACTGGTTCTATTGAGCGGAAATTTTAGACATTCTTATGGTCCCTGGTTAACACCTGGGTCTAATTTCATTTAGAAATTCTGTCAGAGCACCGTCCCACGGGCCTTGAATCTCCTTAATTTTCAATTATCTTCACTGCATTATATCCTTAGTTTAATCAAATGATAATCGCATGTAAAATTCACTTTCAAACACATTTAAACAGCTGATAGTAATTGTTTGTTATTATTCATATTTAAAGGCAAGTAATGCTTTACACATGTCTTCTTGCAAGTAGAAGTTTTTCCCTTGGTTTTTCAAAACAATAATCGGTAAGTTTATAAATTATAACTTAATATATGCATTGGTATTTAATTTCAATAAATTAAATCCACCCCAAATACAAATACAAACAGGTGGTTTGATTCTCGTGGAATATGACGAAATGTTGCTGCTACGGTTGCCGCACCTACGTCAAGAAAAGATTTGCAATCATATTGGAGCCCTGAGCCTTGTGACTGAATGTATCTGTGTCTTGCTGTCGAGGTAGGGTAACGTTTGGTATATGAACTGACTAGATCTAAGACTTTGATAGATCAAGCTTCGTAAAAACACTCGACGTACGTAGACTGTATCCCACTCATTTTTCTTTTGGGACAAAACATTAGCATGTATATATATATATATATATATATATATATATATATATATATATATATATACTCACAACCCTGATTTCCTGTATTCACTTATTACTTATACTTTCATGTATTTAAACAAGTATTTAACTTGGTTTATTTGCGAGTAGACTTTTAAATGTATTTTGAGTCTCAAAATTTAAAAACTTTTACAATAAAATTGTGTTTTTTTGAAATTTATGATTTAACGAGGGCATCATCGGCTTCACTGCTATTATTGTAATATGTACCAATTTAAAAAAGGAATAACATGGGCATGAGTTTGTAACGATTCCCAGAGGTTTGTAGGAGGACGATAATGCTTTACTATCCGGCGACTAAGTTTATTAGAGGCCAAAGACGACCTATTGTGTCAGATGAAGATCACATAAGTAAAAATGTGGTTATTAAACAGTCAAAAAAGCTACGAATAAGAGGGAAAACCGAATTATCATAAAATTAAAATATAAAAATGTCTTTATAATAATGAAAATAATAATAAACGATTCTATATAACGGAATGTGCCTCAGGTTTGACGGACAAATATTTTATTAAACACTGTTATAGACATTTATATGGTATACTGATAATATAAACATTTCCTACATTCTTTGAATAAAGTATTTAAAATTTCTAAACAAGAGAGGTTTTGTTCAGATATTTTTTTTAATATGGTAATAACGTTATCATGGAAAACCCGTTTATAAAGATCGCAAGAGGTTTCTAGAATGTGTAGAATGCTAAACTATCTGGCGTAAGAGTTGGTTTAGAGGGAAAAGAACGCCTATTTTGTTCGATGAAGAAAATGTAAAGGAAAGCGGTCGAACAAGAAGACGAAAATAATAGATACTAATAAAAGGAAAAACCAGAATAAATATAAAAAGTAGAAAATAATAATATAATATTACAAATACTAATAACTTTATACAATTCTATATAACGGGAATGGTCACAGGTTTAACAGCAAAAATATTTTAAAGATTATAAATTGGTAAAAACTTATTAAAATTTATACTAAAGGTATAAATAATTCCTAAATCTTTCAAAAAAACAATAAAATTTCTAAGCAGAAGATATTGTCATACATGGTTTTGAATGACGTAGTAAAGTTTAATATCAATCAAAGTCACATAAAAGTCTATTGCATTTAGAGAAATACTGGAAACAAAATAAAACCAGATATAAAAAATAATCAAAGAAAAACTGACTGTTAAACGTTACTGTAAAGATTGATTTAGCGTAAACAAAACTATAATCTCAGCTCGCTTCTTCAACAACAAACTGAGCACTTCCTTCCTATATGCTTGCTTGGGCAACGCTATTTTCAATAGCTTTATCAGAAAAACTATCCGACAATGTGTGCGTACAGTCAGGCGACATGAGAAATCTTTCAACAATGCTACAGGTTTAAAAATAATGAACTTCAAGTAGAGTTGAAATTACAAGATTCAAACATATTATGAGAGAAAATAGAGATCTCTTCTCTATCTGTATATTTACACTATTTCCATCTTTAACTTTTTGTTTTATTTATTTATTTTTTTATTATGTGTTTAGATAATTTTCTCGTTTTTCTGTTTATTTAACGTATATGTGTCTTTCTCTGTCACACTAACTCTATGATGTTTATACTTGTTTTGTTGTCTGTTACAGAGATAATGGTTAAAGTCACAAGTATGGACGTTTATACGTGAGTGTAGAGGCATAGATGCATAAGGTTAACGGATATTTGAGACTATAGGGTTTATATTAAGGAATGTAGGGTTAATCTGTCTATCACAGAGAGCAGTGTGTTTTCCTTGAAAGACTGGTGTTCTGCCCATTTAGTTCGCGGAAGTTATTTTATTCCCCTTCTACTACTCAAAGGATAAACCCAAATAGCCATTCCCTTATCTGTCTTCTGGGGACGAACTCTCTGGTGTTTATACGCACTCCTCCCTCGATTATAGCCCCATTGAAACAAAGGCCATGGAGGATCGGCTGGTAACATGCTCTTTAACCAGAAAGAGAAATAAACATGGACAGAGAGGAATGGAAACCTAGCAAAACTGTCTCAGCTGGGCAGATACAGAACTACCACCAGCACACATTTGCAACTGTCCGGCCATCCTTCCTGGCTTATTCAGAATTGGAGCTTTATGTTTGGAGGTGACAACACAGTACATATTTTTAGTAATGTTTTCAAAGCCCCCGGGTCCGTCATCCACACATCACTATCAATAAACTGTTAATTGGGTATGTGAAAGATTTCTGGATCCTGTGCTTCCCTATTATATACCTTTGCTATACGGTTGTCCACTATACAATCTTTTTACACTGGCTTAACTATATCACCTCCAGCGTAAGTGACAGACTTAAACCAATTTAGTCTTAAATAAGTCCCCCCTTTCATATTAAAACCAACACGCCCCAAAGAGGAAGCTATATTGCGATGGACGTTAATAGAGAAGACAATATTTGTTGTTGTTGTCGTGTGACAAGTGCAATATAAACAAAAATAACAGAAAAAAAAATCTTCAGAGAAAGGTAGGGAGAGCACATTTACACGGGCCCAAAGGCGTGAGGCACTGCACTGGCCACATCTGCAGCTTTGTCCGTATAAAGGGTATCCCTAGAACAGTTTAAGTCAATTTTAAATAGTGCTGCAATGATGGACGGGCAGTTAAAGAGATGATCGGGATTAAGCTGTATCCCTGGGCAGTGCCTACATTCAGAGTATGTTCTTGATCCATCAGGCAAGATTTTCATGTCTTTGAGGTGAATTGTCCTCAGTCTGGCAATTGTTTTTGTGATTTCCCTGTCGAAGTTAAGCTCGGGAGGTGATGATTTTCTTCGGTTGTTATGGCAGAGCTTCTGTTTTGCAACGGCATTGACGTCGGAAGATTTTGTAATCACGGGGGCTGGTTCGATGGTCCTCGCTTCCTTGGCCAGAGAATCGGCCTCTTCGTTCCTTTTGATGTCGACGTGTGCCGGGATCCATTGAAGCGTACAAAGCTTCTTCTTTTCCTCTATTAAGGGCAGGAGGGTATTGATCTTTTGGGCGAGGTTTGTATTTCCTTTGTGGAGGGTCTGAAGAGCAGATCTGCAGTCCGTGAAGATTACTATGCCATCAGAGGGGTTAAGTGTTGTCCAAGTGAGGTAAATACTCAGAGCTTTTTTGATTGCGATGAGTTCGCTTGTGACGTTGGAGGCTATTTTGCCTGCTGCAGTTTTGTGTCTGGAAGTTGAGCCCTCAGGGTAGGTTATAAAGATTCCGGATCCACCTCTATCGCAGTCAGTGTAAGCCGTCGATGTAAGCAGCGACCAAGTGTGGTTTTAAAATCTTGGCAATAGTTTCCATTCCTTTCCTCTTGATTGTTTCTTGAGGCTCTTTTTTGGAGCAGGGTTCGAGGAGATTCAAGTTTATATTCACAAAGGAGGGTAGTTTGACCGGGAAGCTGGGTTCTTGAAAGATGTCAAAGCTCGTGTGCTGTAGGATGATGTCCTGTCTCATGTTTTTGTCGTACTGGAGAGTAGAAGATCTTTATAGCCTGGTTTTTTCCGACCAGTTCCGAAAGGTGACTTTTGAGATATGTTGTTCGTGATTGCTCCTGATTTTGTTTGTGAATTTCACGGTGGCGAATTTTCTAGTGCAATAGACAATATTTGGCCAGTATAAACGGTTGGGATAAGGTGGGATATGCCTGGTAGTGGTGATCTATACTGGGATGGAGGTAGAAAGAGGACAGATGAATGAATTACAGGACCACTTTGTGAATTGTTTGTTATGTGCACACACTTATAACACTGCTCGTGAAATTCTTTGAACTTTTTCACTAGTTCACACTCGACGTAAGGTATTATCTACTCCACCTCCACAGTGCGGAACGTGAAAAAGGAAAAAAGTCAAAGGGCACGTACAAAATTATAAGGGAAAAATATCCGTCCTGTTTCACCACTTTCATTACAGTTAGGTCAAACGTAAGTGGGGAGAAATGAGACAAAATTTGTGTTCTAAATAAGTATAAAATTCTCCCTGTACGAATCCGAACTTTTTAGGACGAACCATATTCAAAAAACATTTTAGCGTTCCAACAAAGGGCGTAGGGTTTGTCGCCTTGCTTGTGGTGCTATTTATCGGGTTCCGGTAGCAATTTATAGGAACAAACTTCACTGTGTGAATTCAAAAGAATAAAATTAGTAATTCCGGGATCTTCTACAACGCCATAACCAACAAAACCCTCTCCTTCACCCCAAATTCAATAACGTAATAGCTGTACAAATAAAAAAATATGTAGAAGGTGGTTACTGGAGCCAACGGATTGGGGGGCATCCTATTATGCTGCATGGAGGAGCTGGGGGGGGGGGACTGATCGAGGTATAGACATTTATTTCTGCCACGACACCATAATGAGGGGTGTTAGTTTGCAGTCTATATACTTAACACATACTTCCTGAAGTGTGCAATACTTGTTAATGTCTGGGCTCTAGAAGTTCTAGGCTATAACGTCGGATATTTAAGTCAGCTCGTTACAACATACGCCAACCTTGCCTCTTGTAACAGATGACTTGTGGGGGGGGGGAGAAGCAAGTAAGGGTGAGGAAATTTGACTATGGAAATTGCGGGCAATCTGTCTAACACAGTTCCAGTCGAGACGTATGTACAGTGGAAGTTTGTTTGGACAGGTTTAACGTATGTTTACCATACTGTACATTTGTTTCTCAAGAAACATCGCTTGGATACGCTTAAGTTAGTTATTTGTGAAATAACAGGATTTAATTATTTCCACCCTTGTTGTTTCGAAATTTATTTTTAAATGACCTTTCCTACGTAGCCTAATATTTAAAGGGCTTATAATCATGTGTATATACGAGTAACATAAAAAAAGTTTTAAGTAAATTCTTACTTGTATCAACAAAGGAAAAGTTCATTTTTGATACTTTTTATTAAATACAGTAATTACAATTATATATATATATATATATATATATATATATATATATATATATATATATATATATATATTTATTTATTTATTTATTTATTTATATAATAGTATGTAATATAAAAATATATACTATATATATGTATTATAATATACTATTCACAGAATCACAATATTAGGTGGCAAATTTGAAAGTGGAATTAATTATTAGAATTGTTTAATTAAATTTAATTAATGCATTATTATTTCTGTAATGAATTAACACCAAATTTCATCTACTACAAACTTTAAAAAATTGTAATTGAAATTGAGTGAATGGATATAAAACTATTTTAGGACTGAAAATTCGAACAAGATATATTGTAGGAAGAATATAAAGTAATAGAAGGAATTGAATGAAGGTCTAAAGTTCTTCACCAAGTAATTACGTGACTGAATTTGTTACAAGTTCCAACTTGTATAATCGCATTTCACGTTAGGTCACCCCAATAATCAATGCTGTGAACTACTGACTGGTGTATTTCAGCACATAATTAACAACTACTCTATGAACAATACAGAACAGAAATGCACCAGAGACTCACACCAACACAACACACCTGAGCAACTGTCTTGTCAGTAATTCACACCATTGAATGATGCATTGACCTATCGCGAAACGCGTCAGCTGAATAAATAAATAAGTAGTGATTGTTTTGCCAATTTAATTCACGAAAGTGTAATCTCTACAAAAAACCTCAAGATGTACAACACAAATACTGCAAGTATGATATTTTTCCATTACAGACTCTCCAGGATATTTCATAATAATAAAATATTAATAATTGTAAAATATGTTATAATAAATAAATAATATTATGAGGTAAAAATCTCTCCATTTCACACTTCTATATATTGCAAATAAACATAAACGAAGCCAAATTCTGAACGTGTAAAGACGCTATAGAACGTAGACATCACTTAATCAAACAGTCTGCAGTTTATGCTAAGCGGTTTGTTTTGGTATTAAATACACGACAAGTAGTCTATTTAAATTCCGAAAGATTTTCTTTGGATTAAAAGATTTTCTTGTTTCTGAATAAAAACGTTGTACAAATCACGAGATCTAAGTTACTAAAACGCTATTTAATATTGTTGTAAAAGAACAATAAATAAAGTCGCTCCCACTTGTTTATAAAGGACGGTTCAGCCATTGTTTATCTTTAGAAAAGTAAGGCATTAAATTCTCTTGAGGAGATTCCTTCTCTAATTATAAAACAGAGAAACAATAACACTGGAAGCGTTCTGCCTCTAAATTGGGAAACAAAAGTAAGCCTTATTCTACGAGGCATTGTATTCTGGTTCCTCACTTTCCAGATCCAAAACTCTGCGAGGGGAGTTTCCCTTCATACATCTACGTATTTATTAATACATTTTCAGAAAGTGTAACTAAATATTTTCTCTCTCATCTGACATTAGAGAGTGATTGTTTTGCGACACGTTGACGGCAGTAATAGAGAACAGAGGATCTGGTCCTGTAAAAGTGATTACATGGTTCGCCAGGTCGTGATTACCTGGTTGGATCCAATTACTCGCACAAACGAAAAGGTGACGCCAAAGAAATAAACTTTCTTTGTAACCGAAGATTTTTCAAGATGGGTTTAAAATTCCTTAATTACAAACTCTTGCTGTTCATCCTTACTACAATCGGTGATAAGTTGCGTTACGTGCCTTTTCTTTAATTCCTTCTATTAGCTCAAACTAATATCTTGTGCCAATTTTCAATCGTTAATAAATAAATAGAGTTTCTTGAAATATTTATTCAATAATTAAATTATAAAAATTTGAGAGGTCTAGGCCGGATTTGAACTGAGAATCTTCATGTTCAAAATCTAGTGCTTTTGGCACTATGCCATTTTTACCGTAGCTAGAAATGTATTCCAAAAAAAGTATACGAATTTTTGTTTTGCCCCCATCTGGGTGTCGTCGAAACAACAACTCTTACTTGTTGCCATGTTTACCACACAATATCATAAATAATTATCAAGGATTAAAAATGAACCAAAAGAATAAAATAAACAAACAAACTGGATTAACGGTATCGAACCTTGCTTCACAAACGGACAATACGAAAGGAAAGCGAAAAGTAAATGCAACTCAATGCAAGCGACAAAAAAAGAAAGCTTATAAATAGTAATTAACTAAAATAATAGTCTAACACCATACATAGAAAGGAAAATGGAAAATTGCAAGGAAATTCGTTTTCTATTTTGCCACCTAATATTGTTATTGTGACATATGTATGTACTTAAAAGAAACTAAAATAAAAATTTTCTTTCTTGACTTGAGTAGGAATTTAGTTTATAATTTTATTTTAATTGCTTGTTTATTTGGGGAAATTATAGTTGATATAATTTTACTTTTTGTATTGATAAATATAAGTTATTTTTACGTAACTTAACTTTTTAGATGATATAAGTTTTCTATTGGTACATCTCGAAATTAAATAGAGGGAATAATGTATCAAAAGTCAATACAAATATATATTTCCTTTTCCAATTTTACCCATGCCACCATACTACACTTAAAGTGCACGGAATCCTTAAAGTCGTTTGTAGCCTTTATTCTTAGACTTATAAATTAATAACAATGCAAACACGTGTCTAACAAATTGTAATTAATTTTCAATTACAAACTCATAATATATAATTTACACTACTATCGCATATTATTGACAAACTCAACATCACTGAATTCTGATAACTACCTTTATGTAAAACAAATAATATAAATTTTAAAAACATTGAAAGTAAATTCTCAATAAATTGGACGAAGAAAACTTGTGTTTGAGTTACTTTTAATTAAATAATAACAATTAACATAAATAAACACAATCGATGTGCTTAACATTTATTATACTACATAACCTATAACGTAAAATCAGCTGTTTTATGAAATCATATGTTATCACTTAGTTTAAGACAAATGTGACAAAATAACTATATTGCATACTTTACCACTTTTAGCAAGAAAATGTTCTAACAAAATATAACTAAATTTTTTAGAATTTAATTAACGAATTAAAATTGGAAAGAAACTATATTAAAATCAAGTGGCATCAGCTATAAGTTTAAAAAAAATGTATTTGAACTTGAATGGAAGAACTAAAATGATTCCATTAACGATTGAAAGTTTGAAAAAGATAGATCTATTGAGACTGTGAACTAATAGAAGAAATTGAAATAAACATCACGTTTTTTATATTGCCTCCTTGTACTCACTAATGATAATGACGTTTTCATGGAAACACATTTGTGGAATAAATAATTATTTGCAAAACTATCTTTTTATTATCACCTACCTGTTATCAGTATTCGCCAGCGACGTTTAAGCGTCTAGAAGCTATTAATTATATGTAATGAATATTTTAAAACGCAAATACAAAATAATAATATGATTTGTGCGAGTTTACCAAAAACCTAAATGTCTTATAACATCATTCCACTGCTCTGTATACAAGGTTCTCTTTACGTCAGAACACGTTACGACCTGCCCGGCGTAAAGTAGGAGCTAATGGGACGTGAAACTCCGAGAATATTAATTATACGAGACGAGGAGACTGTCTCGGGCAGATAAATCTTGTTACGGAAGGAGATGCCTGAACCCCGCGATCAAGTAATTTGTGTAGCAACTTGTAGGCCAGAGTAGAACACGTCAATATTTCTTTAAATTGTAACTGAATCATTTTTTTAACTTTTACTGTTTATATATAGGCTACTCCTTTTACTGACTACCCTTCTTTCTTGCTTTAATCTTCTAAGGTGTAAATTCACAAGGCTACAGATTTAAATGTTTAGTTAATTTTAAAAGTATGAGTAATAAAAGTACATAAGCAATGCTACGAAAAGAAAAGTTGAAACATTTCCCTAAACTTCAGTTACAATACGAGGACATTGTTTTTGTTCATATTGTTTCTGATATTGACAAGGACTTTCTTACATTTAATACGAATAATTAAACGCAGAAGTTTATCAAAACAAGGTCTCCGTTTTTAGTTTGAAATGTTTGTTTTAACCTGGATTTGTTTCTAATTTTATTTTGCAATAGATCTTTAATAATGTAATATATTTTCATCTTAAATGTATTACAAAAAATATTTATTAAAATCAATCTTTCCGCGGGTGGTTTAGAACATTTATTTTAAAAGTTTATTTTAGAAACCCATTGTTTTTGTTGTTATTCTTGTATTAGACAGTTATACTTTCCCTTCTCGCGCCACAGAGAGATCCGCCATATTGATTCCATCTCCTCAGCACCGCGTCTCCCAAGCGCCGAGTGGGCTATCTGGCATAATCTGACAGTTTTAGAGTCGAATTGTAATTTTAAAACGCAAGAAACCGTGGTGACGTTTTCCCAACCGAGCATAGTAGATGATCATCACCTGGAGTGATGCATATTTTCCATACATTTCATTGCAGAGATGATACGTCTCGAATACTAAAGTAAAAATGAATTGTAATTAAGTTTGCCGACTCTAGTACTTCTGAGATGCTCCCAGTTAATCGTGGATGTCTATGTAGACAAACTTATATATTACTAGAATGATTTGGTTTAACATTACAAACCAACTTTAGTAATATAAAAAAGGGCTTTGTTTTTTTTATTTTATTTAATCACTGTTACATAAACAAAATTATGCTCATCAAATTTTGAAAAATAAATACATACTTTACACAACCTAAGAATAATAATGGGTTAAATTAACGAATACATTAATTAGATTATGCAATAAATACCAAATAAAAGTACAATAAAACGCAGTAAACCATATATATGTTGTTTGGTGTCATTTTTTATCAAGGAATTTCAAAGAGAAGATATTAACCTTCGTGACTCTACATATCTGAGCAGGTGTTGTGATAATTTATGGCCTCGGCGCTGAGCAGACTGATTTGCCCTCCGCGCTGGGTTCCGTTCAATTTATTGTGACGTCAGTTTCCTACTGAACAAGCGTTCCTGATAGGAACTTTTACAGGTAGAAAATAACAAAGAAACAAAACGTTCGAATGAAACTAATGATCTAAAAACAATTAAAAACTTTTCCAATGCTGTCATATTAGAGATAATACAATGCAGGAAAATAAATATCTACAAAATGGTTACACAAAGTCACTGTTTTAGAAACAAAATAGCTGAAGAATGTTTGAACAAAAAGAAAATCTCTCCCTGGTTCATTTCTCCCTCTTCCTTATTATTTTTACTTCTGTCTCTCTCTCTCTCTCTCTCCCTCTCTCTCTCTCTCTCTCTCTCTCTATATATATATATATATATATATATATTAAATACGGTGATATGTTTTCTTATAATAGAGTCAATAAATTTAAAATATTTCAAAAACAAGAATACTTTTAATGAATATATTTATTCAAAGCTTTTCGCCAATAAAATAGTACCAGCATCTTCAGGAAAATAATTATCTAAGATTAGATAATTATTTTCCTGATTATATTATAAATTGAAAATGCTTCAAAAACAAGAATACTTTTAATACATATATTTAGTCAAAGCTTTTCGCCGATAAAACAGTGTCAGCATATTCAGGAAAATAATTAGCTAACAAAATAATAATAATAATAAAAACATTTTGTTTGATAATTATTTTCCTGAAGATGCTGATACTGTTTTATTGGCGAAAAGCTTTGAATAAATATATGCATTAAAAGTATTCTTGTTTCTGAAACATTTTCAATTTATTAACTATATTACAAGAAAAAATATCACCCTATTTAATACATTATATATATATATATATATATATATATATATATATATATATATATATATCACTCTCTCTGTCTCTCTCTGAGTATTTTTTTTCTTTTCTCTCTTTTCCCCCTATTTCTATTCCACCCTTTTTCTCTATCTATCGCTATTTCTTTCTATCTATAGGCTTATATCTGTCCATCTATATGTCTATCTAATTATCTATGCATATATATTTATATGTATTTATTTATCTATCTACCTCTTTGAATAGAAATTAAATTAATGTAAGTAAAACAAAATCTACTAAATTTATCAAAGAAGAAGTGTCAGGAAGTGGATAGCTAAATATTTCACTAGCTGACCAACAATGTTTAAAGAAGCTTAGGTAAAGCGTTCTCTGTGGGTATTTTATGGCCGTAAAGAGTCGCTTGCAACGCTCTTGTCCCGCAAAGCATTGGGCCCCGGGGACTTTAACCTGCGGGCCAGACTGGACGCATTATTGTTTCCCATCTTAACGTTTTATTTCTCGAAACAGAATTGTGCAGTTAAAATTTACTCGCCACTAGTTACAACGTTTATTAACTAGGTTGATAAAACTTTAAATCATTTCAAAAGGTGACACACAAATCTGTTTAGTTGTTTATTTATACTGTCTTTTAAATTACTTTCCATTTTATTTTTATTTGAAATTAATGTACATTCAAAATTCTAATGTTTGATAATAATTTTAGTCTAGCTATAGAGTAATTTCAAGTGCTAAACACTATAGCTAAGACGAGTGTCAAAAATCATAAATAAAATAATTTAAATTAAAAAATTGTGTTCTAAAATATGTTTGGACGTTATGTTTTTTTTTGTTTTGTTTTTACAGCAATATTTATTACTTTGCTTTAATTTACATTTAACGATTCCGTTCTTTAGATAAACATTTTGTTTAAATTTAATATTATTTATAACATCGTTTATTATTGAATATTTTTCATTCAAAAAAGAAATTAATAATAATTTGATAAAAGTTTCCTTACATCTGTACAATAAACAATATGAACAATATGAATAGGCTTTGAAGCCTAATCCCCTAGTAGGACCCTTAGCTCGTCTCTATCTGCCTGGATGTTTTTATGTAAAATATAAAAAATTTCCAACATATAACAAATACCATATTTACAGCATATTATACATTGTTGTAAACAGAATGAAACATGCTTTCAGGAAATATATAGATATGAATTGATTACGTACACGTTTGAAAAAGGTATATAAAAGTCAACAAGAATAAAATAGCAACACTGTACATCACTGCACTCCAATATACACATTTTACATTGGACATTTTACTAGACACATTTTACATTGGAATGAAAATAAATATTACATGTTATATATCATTTTAACCTAAGAGAAAATAAATTTAGAAATATTTCTAATAAACTTTAGAATAATCTAAAATCGGGTCTTTTCCATTTCCATTCAGTTCATCATTGATAAATATGTTGATTTTAGCATACCTCGGCCTAGATCGGTTTTTTTGTTACTGTCACTGTCTAAAAGCAACATATCTCGTACTGAATCGCCTCCCAAAGTGGTTTTTAGCCATTATAACTATTACGTAATATCTCTAACAATAAAAATTAAATATAGTAAATAGATGAAAGATTAAATTAAAGCGAAAAAACACTCAGAAGCCTAAAAAAGATTACAAAACTACAACAAAAATTAATGAAAATACGTATTGATAAAATATAGAAAAAACAATAAACCTGCAACGTAAACAACATTTACAATCAGACCAAACCAACACCTGTCACACATATGTCTGACAGCTCTCGGTCGCGACACTTGTAAATACGTATAAAGTAGAATAACCAATATAAAGAACGATACCGTCGCAATGCGTTGAAATACGGGAACCCGAGCTATACACGGACGTAGGCAAGTAGCGTTAACTAAATGAACCGATCTATACTTCGGCGGGTGTTTGAAAAAGTTAATATATCCAAATAAATGATAACTAAATAAAGGATATGCTGCCTTGATAAAAAAATAAAATTCCTACAAAAGGTGGTCTCGGAAATGTTCAATTTGTGAGGAAAATACAAATTTGTGGTGCTAACGTTGGGTATGATATGTTGTTTGTGGTTGAACCGTTCAAGAACGGACTGCGCAAGTCTTGTGGTAACAAAAACTCGGCAAAACCGCCCCTGAAATTTACCACCCCTCTTTATTTATATGTGGGTTCATAGGTTGTGTGTGTTACGATAACGCGGCTGCCTTACTGAATACAAATTTAGGCAACACAAATGTGGCAAAGGAAATAAAGCCGACACTATCGAATTAAAAGTTTCCGGCATAAAGTTCTGACTTTAATATCTGACTTTAAGGGAACGTGAAATATTATACATCGTGCGCAGAATAACTGGAGCAGTTCTCGTTGCCAAAATGATTCTATTCACACATATTTGTATGAATTTTTCTATTTATGTATCCAGAAAGTGATTTGTATGAATCACATGATTAACTCCACCACACAAATCATTGATTTCTTTGCTTTTAGATTTCCAATATTATAATTTTCCGTACTTGTAAGTAGAACATTTTATGGCGACATGTGTTTTGTATTGATGAATTACCCTGTATATATATATATATATATATATATATATATATATATATATATATATATAACTTGAATTGCACGTGACAGTGACTGGTTCATACAGGGACGGTGCAAAAATTACCGGTGACATTTTGCATGACGTAAACATTGTATCTTCCAATGTCTTTACGCAAGCATATGATTTGAAGATATGTAATTCTTTCTATTAGTTCACACTCTTCTTACGTATATTTTGTACACTTTACAATCATTAATAATACTTTTTATTCGTCCACTCAAGTACAAATATATTTTCCCCCAATTATAATGGATGGCACTTGTTGTAATACAGTGTTTTCAAATAATAACTCATTAATTAAACCATTTTAGTGAATATTTTGCCACTTAATATTGTAACTCTCCCATATATATACCTATTTACATTTAATTGTTATATATTTAACACTTCCTGCATTGAGAGTAGTAATGTGTTAAAGCCACCAGTTGCGCTAGCAATCTGCTGTTTTATTAAGCTCGTTTGGAATCAGCTGTTCCAATTAATTTAGTTAGCCGTATAGGTTAAATTGTTGTCTTTATTTTAGAACAAATATTACTTTGTAATTATGATATAATGCTGACAATATCCCTTTATAATTACTAAATCGTTTGCTAAGTAAAGTCCATTCTCATTCTGCTTAACTAAGTAGGTAAAGGGTCACTAAACAAAGTTTTATAGGTCGTTTCAGGGTAACTTGAGACAAGGCAGGTAGCTGGGGGATTAGGAACTGCTCGGCCGATGAATAGGCGGGGACGGTGAGTACAGACATTAGTGACGCATCGCCGATTTCTCCACTTAAAAACGTTAATCTAATTTAGACGCATTATTTGAGTAAAAGAATGATATTGAATATTAATTAAACAAATTAAATTATTGTTAAACAAAAAATTGCATGTTTGTCTCAAGTTATTTGGTCAGTTTCAAGTGTTATAACTGAAACTTATTACAAATTGTAATATAGGCATCTAAGGCGGTATTCACACTTGAAGTCGGCCGATTAACATGAAACAAACACACAATAATTTGTTTAATTAAAAACCGCATTCACGTTTTCGCATGTAATGTCCATTTATTATATTAACGTTTTAAATTGAGTAATCGGCGATGCGTCACTAATGGGTTGTACTTGTAAGGCCGTCGCCGTCTATTCATCGCCCAGGCTGGTCCGAATCTCCAAGCTACCTGGCTTGCCTCAAATTATCCTAAGACGGCGTTAAAAATAAAAATAAGAAACTTTATTGTTTGTCAATTTATGACTAAAACGTTATTCTTGTTTTCGTTGATTAAATTATGTTCATAAACAATATGCTACATGTTTTATTCAGTTGGCATATTGGGTATCGTTCCTAACTCGTACATGTTTTAAAGTCTTTGTTTGAATCTCCGTAATCTCGACCCGGAGATGGCCGATTTTGGAGCTACTTGTGAAATATTATATTTTAAAACCCTTGTATCTGTGACTAAATAAGGCGTTCTATGAGAATGTAAATGGACATTTCATTTAGCTGCAGGCATGTATGTATTTGTAATGAGACGATACACTTTGCACCGTGTTACACAAACAAGCCAGTGTTATTCTAGCTGTAACCGGTGTAAATGAAGCTATAAACAACTATAAAAAAAAAAATTTCGCGTTGCTAGGCAACGCTCTGTTCTAATTTAGTTACATTTAATATATGCTTCTTTGTTGAGAATAATTAAAGGATAACACATCTGTGTTAAGTGAGGAAACACTGTGTAGCTACGGGGGAGGGGTTTGTTTGTGTATGTTGTAGACAACCGGCAGGGATCGCTAATGCATATGTATATTATTACATAAACGAGTTTCGTGGTATTTTTTCAATTCCTCCTATTAACCCACTCTATCTCTCTCTCTTTATATATAGTGCATATAGTTTATATAAATATATAATTTGTATCTATATATATATATATATATATAAATATATATGCTGGATGGGATTCTAGCGAAACGTCGGAACTGCGAATTTATTTACTGCAGAATGAACGGATGTACTCCAGATAGTAACTATTCATCATATATATATATATATATATATATATATATATATATATATATATATATATATATATATATATATATATATACATTTGTTGACTCAAATAGGAATTTACTTTAAAACCGTATTGTGTGTATATATCACTAGTTTTCACTTATAAAAATGTAACAAACGAAATACAAGAGAATTCTAATACGTATATTATCTATTTTAACATATTAAAAACTTTCTTGTAAATAGTATTATCAAATATTTACAAGGAACTAACTTCCTAAACGTTTAGCAAAACATTGGCGTACTGTAGACAAGCTCCAGCCCCTCTAAAACAAGGCATTCAATAGCGAAAATACAAAAGGCTTCATAACATATTTTAAAGTTTATAAATTTCTTGAATTGATTCTTTATAATTGATTGAAGTTGCTCGCAAAAGAACGCATTTCAATATGCCGGGCCTTACATAACATTTACACATATTTTATGTCTGAATAAATGTATCAAATTTTTATGACACTAACATCTATATCAGGTCAATTCAAACAGAATTCTCTTAATGTGTAAAGACATTACATATTTGATACAAATATTGATATTACGTTTTCGGCCTAAGGTGGAAAATTTTTTTTCTGGTGACTGGTTTATTAAACCATTTAAAATTTTCGACCAAATACCAACTAAACTAGGAATGACGTCATCAAAAAAAAAAAAATATTTCTTGATAAACTTAGAATGGAACATGTATTTTAATAATAAACTTTGAATAAAAATAAAAAGTAAATCTTATAAGCATAGCGTAAATGAAAATATTAAGCTAGGGAAATATTTAATGATATTTCTAAAACTTGTTAATATAACAACTAATAATAACTAATATAAGCTATCAAATATTCGAACACCACAAAACCTCGCTCTAAAACCAATGGTGAAATATGTAGTCATATTTAACCACTATATCTAAATAAAAAGCATAAGTCCAAACACGTATCTTCAGAGCTTTATTTCCACCCCTCGCCGTCAAGGGTAGTAATACGAATGTTCAGCTTCTTACGTTCTTTTTACATTAAATTTTGCTAAGCAAGAACGGAGACGACTTCACAAAGGGGGTTCTATGATGAATATATTACTTGCTTTGTTTTGGTTATCATCTGTTTATGTTTTACTCCCTGATATTTATTATTACTATATAAATCAATATAATAGAACGAAAAAAATTATTATATCCACACGTTTCTTGTGGGTGTTTTAATATGTCAATAAACATATTTATTCCTAGAGTGGTTGTAGAAAAACATGAATAAAATCAATAACTAAAGACCTTGAAA
>JBAIZL010000007.1:61204718-61239718 GCA_036971475.1 Prosapia bicincta | reverse complement strand
TACGGCCTGTGACTGGTGAAAAACGAATTGATGTTCGGAAACTTTTAAACCATTTACGAAACTTCTAAGTTGGCTCTAAAAGACAAGTAAATGTTTTCAAACTTGACAGGACTAATATAAGAAGAAGAGATATTCTAGCGGTAGAGAAAACTGTGTTATCCTGAAGGTACTACTGCTCCCGAGTAGTACTGCAAAAGCGATCGAAGCCATAGTGGAGTATAGTCTTGTTCCAAAGGCGAACCGGTGACCAGTCCAGGCTTTATAGTAAGATGTTTGCGCTCTTATATACTGGCAATATGATCCGTTAGAACCCCCGACCCTACGTCTCGAGACTGACTAGAGCCTGGTTTGGAATGTCATGTTGCTGGAGGCATTGTTACACGTAGCCTACTGAACTTTATATCAACTCACACGTTTTGCAAAACCTTACTACTCTTAGAGGACAGGATAAAAGGCCCTACGTTCATGCCTAAAATCTCCTTCCTTCACGTTGCGTCATCTCCTTTTTTTCTCCTTCCCCTTTACCATCATGTTGACACAGAATGTCAGTCATCTTTAGGGTGTATTTATAATATTACAACAGTTATTTTGTCCTTTATAAGCATACGTTTCTCAACACGAAGAGGAGCACACAATAAACAAGTTAAAAAACTACTCAATCAGCCAATACTTCAAATATATACAACAAAAACCAAGATGAATGCATGTTCACGCAACAGTGAAACTTTGTTACTTATATTAAGGGGTGAGTTGTAGACTCGTGTAGACAAACAAAAAATGAATACAAACTGCGAAGATGAAATTTAAACTGGGGAGAACTGATAGTTCTCTTTATAAATGAAACTTTGAAAGGTGAATTGTGAGTAAATACACTCGTAGATTGAACTGATTCACAGTAAAAATACAACAAAAGTGCAACACTCTATGTTAAAATGTAACATAAATAATCAAGATAAGACTAATATTTTTACTAGGATAGTGATGGTACGAGCTTTCTACAAAATTACATATTCAGAGTGATAGTCTAAAAATAGAAAAATAGAAATATTGGAAGGAAAACTTTATGGAGTAAACAAAAATCCAGCCAGATAAGGAAGGCAAGAATGTAAAATTCCAAGAATTTTTTTAGTAAATTCCTTTAACCCAAATGATATATATTCCAGATATTCTAAAAACCTTCAGGAAAATGTTTAACTCCGTTTAAAACCCCAAGGACGGACAAGTGCTGTATTAACAAAAGTAAATATATTCTGAGGTCAAATAATTTTTGAAGTTGATCAAGTAAAATTTTAATCAAATATTTATAAATAAAAAAAAAAGTTAGAACTTAATACAAATTACGTTTTGGACAACTAAATTAAAATCTTACATTAGGGACGAAAACGGAATTACAGATGGTTTTTCTTCTGTAAGGAGTAAAACTAGCTTCGTTCGTTAATGTTCTCTCTATATACCTATTTGAGGTTAAGATAGGTTGCTTCTAGAAATCCTGTAAAATTCTTCACCGGCAAGGAACTTTCTTCTATTGGAGGGATATTACTTTTCTTTATAAAGGTATATTATTTTAACAGAAAATAAACAATATTACAGTCTCTACTTTAGACCTATCTGTAGAGCATTACTTACCTCTGAATTTCCAAACAAAGCAGACTTGTATTATTGTTTCACGAGACTGTGGCTTTATGGTTCCATTGTTTACTACTTCCAAAGCTCTGCAGGGTTCTCCTAAACCAAATAAATATTTATTATTAGACTTTAACAAAATGGAACCACACAAAGTATTCTATCTCGGGAAATACGAATAAAGGGTCTGTTTTTATAAAAGCAATAACCATGTTTCCTCAGAGCGAGTGTATCATGCAACAGATGAGAGACTTGTCCACGGCACGCAAGCGAAGTTTTCCTTTGGCAACAGATGCTTAAGCTTTTGCTGTGAGTTACGGCTCTGGGTGGATTTACAATGTTTTCGTGCAAACTACTGTTTTACTGTTTTTACATCTCACTCACTCACTATCGGAGATATTTACAAAGCCTAATTATTGTAAACCATTTTAATATGTCAACATTTCTGAATTTTAGTGCTAGCCCAATGTTAAAGAATCTCTTTGGCCTCTTAAAACTTAATTCGTTTGTCTTTTGGCAACAGATGCTTTCGCTATGTCTGGGTGGATTTACAATGTTGTCGTGCAAACTACTGTTTTACTGTTCTTACAAATTACTCACTATCGGAGTAAATTACTTTTTGTGTATTTTACAATACATATGCAGATATAATTTAAATTCTTTGTTAATAAATGTATCTTACATACAATTTGAAATTACTATTTATATCCATTAGTATTACCCGTAAAATCACAGTTTTACTTATAAAATAATAGTGGCATCTTCACACTTTCACAAGTGGTTCATTAAAATCGGCAACTTGTGTAAATGGGTCATTTTAAAAGTAAAATAAGTCGTGAAGGAGCACAGATGTGAGATATAACTTAATAAGGTGCCAATGAACGCAAAGAGCCACCAAAAGGTCCGTTTAAAAAAATCCAACAAATTCTAAACAGTGTAGCCAATGATTGACTTGAAAATAGTTTTCAAGCAATAGTTAAAGAAATAATAATAGATAAAATGAGAAAAGTTAGATGATTCTTCAATTACCCAATTTTTCAAATTTTTCGACTGCTGAAGTATACAGATTTATTACTAATTAATATACATATATGCAAAAGAATACAAAAACCAGCATGGGTATAATGTACCTCTTTAGACAAATATATTTTTTTCACTTCTATATTTGAAACTTGTAGTTGTTCTATAACAAGGTCTACCACTCGCCCTAGTATGAAAACCGCAAGCTCTACTATGAACATCTAAGTCTATATAAGATTTGGCAGAAAACAACATGTGACTAGCTTCAAAGAAAACTAGAGAACTTAACAAATCCTCTCATGTGTCACGAAAATTTCAGTGTTTTAAAATCTTGCACTTCAAAGCCACTAACGTTTTGTGCTAAATGCCATGTATCTTTTATATAACTTTTTTGCAATATATTGAGCAAACAATTATTCAAATGTGTATATTCATCTTGTAGGTTTTTAACTAGAATTAGGTACCATTATTTTGTGCAATAAATGCACATATGTCAAATCTCTGTTAAAGAATTGTTTACAC
This sequence comes from Prosapia bicincta, assembly GCA_036971475.1. Lineage (NCBI taxonomy): Eukaryota > Metazoa > Arthropoda > Insecta > Hemiptera > Cercopidae > Prosapia > Prosapia bicincta. Next base: position 61,236,553 of record JBAIZL010000007.1, on the reverse strand, counting down.
AATACTACACATATTGTTCCAGAGCGACGTAATATGAGGACAGGCGGCCATTTTGTAGCTAATAAATACAATTGTATTTATTATAAAAAATATGTTTATACAGGCCTTAGTAGATATAAAATATATCAATGTCAATAAAACAAAACTTGCAAAATTATTAGTTTAAGACTGAAGAGGTTAATAAGCATACACCTCATTGATAAATTGAATTATCTAGAAGGCAGACAGGACACACTTTGAATCGAGAAAGGACAATGCTTCTGTGAACCTAGATTTAACCTCGTGATATCTGGCAAAAACCTTTTCTTTTAAAAACAAACATCAAAAAGCAAAATGTACCTAAATGAAGAAAATATCATAGTGCTGCCGAATTAAACACATCTCCAAAGCAAATGCTACAATGATGACCTAAATGTAAGCTAAGAAAGAGGGAAAGACTCCAAAGGGACTGGGACGGAAGGAAAAGGAAGTAAAACAGCCTGAACAAGGTGTAAGACATGAGAATAAGTGGAACCTACCCACCACGTTAGGAGACATTCCCATTCGATAAGAGACATGCGTGTTTACCACGTAAACCATTTTAATATGTCAACATTTCTGAGTTTTAGTGCTAGCCCAATGTTAAAGAATCTCTTTGGCCTCATAAAACGTAATTCGTTTGTCTTTTATTATACATTACAAACAAATTTATCTTCTATTTTAATTTTACTTAAGATATTAACTTCCATCTTTCTACTGTTTCAATTTTTTTTAATTGACGCACACAATCAGCCCAAGACGTTTTATTGCCCGGATGAAGTTAAACCTTGAAGAGGTGTGCTCGGGTGAAGATAAGCCAGCGACACTCGCAAATCCCTCCAGGGAACAAATCCCTAGTATTATGCAGTGTTGCAACACAGTGTTGCAGTGTTATACATATATAACATTTTATATATTTCTCAGTTCATTTTTCTCTCTTTTTATTCCTCTCTTTTTACTTTTTCTCTCTTTAGTGTCGTCAGTATCTTCAATTCCAATGGTTACAACTGTGATATTTTATTTATTTTTCTAATGTGTTCAAACGAATCTGATTTTTTTTACTTTCATGACAATGGTAAGAGATAAAAAATAATGAAAAATAAAATAATAGATGAATTTCTTAGTATCAATAAGAATAGGGGAAAATAGGTAGCCCAATATTCCGCTCACATCACTGAAAAAATTTCTAAAAGTTCCGAAAGGAAGTTATGAATTTGCCTTTGACAAAAAGAAGAAATTTTTGTTGTTCGATGGCGGGATAATTCTGTTGTTACAGTCATAACAAAATACGGATCGGTTGAACAATCCCTAAATGTAAAACACTACAATCGAATAGAAAGGAAACAGGACTTTGTAAAGCAGCCGAATGTTATCAACGATTATAAAAAAGGAATGGGCGGAGTGTATTCTCATGATAATGCTATTGCCAATTACAGAATTAAAATAAGAGGTAAAAAATGGTGGTGAACCTTATTTGTAAGTGGAATTGATTGTGCTGTAGTATATGCATGGAAATGTTATATTTTATCAACCGGAAATAAACTCAGTCAGATAGAGTACAGATCGCCAACTCGTTATCTCTTTATTTCGATCAAATATAGAAGAACCTGACCTAAAAATTTGTTATTAAGTCACTGTAGTAAATTACTTTACCAGACGACGTACGAAAACCCAAAACGGACCAATATCATAGACCGAAACAAAAGTAATGCAAGACGGAGATATAAAGTGCGCCACAGTCAGTCTACACATGCAATAAATGACAAGTATTTATACATGCTGAATGTTTTGAAACATTTCACAATTCAGTTTGAAATCATTTATACAAATTAAAACTAAGGCCACATCGTGTATTTTTCAGCACACGCCATTTTTCAACGTTGCGTTAACGCAACACCGCGAGATGAACGGAACTCCCAACGTTGCGCGAACGAAACAGGTCATTACTGAAAAACCAAAAGTAACAGATTCATATTCAGGTTATATTTTATTACTTCAATAGTAGAAATGTAGATTAAATAAGGAAAAATCACATAAAATATAGATATTGTCCTATTGGGAAGAAATGAGTTAGACAACTAAAAGTATTTCCGGCATTGAGACGAAAAAACGTTTGCTCATTGATGAAATAATATTTGAAAAATCTGTAATAACATCAACTGTCGTTCACTACACGTTTAAAAAATCTATTTGAACTTCTATTTGAGTAAATAAATAAAAAGTATTTTAATAGTGATTGAAATTTTGAACAAGATATATACGAGGAAAGTGAGAACTAACAGAAGGGATTGAAGACAAACACGAAAAATAAAGTTTTCGTTCACTCTAAACATTGCTTAGAAAACAAAGAGTATTTTAATAGTGATTGAAATTTTGAACAAGATATATACGCGGAAAGTGAGAACTAACAGAAGGGATTGAAGACAAACACGAAAATAAAGTTTTCGTTCACTCTAAACATTGCTTAGAAAACAAAGAGTATTTTAATAGTGATTGAAATTTTGAACAAGATATATACTAGGAAAGTGAGAACTAACAGAAGGGATTGAAGACAAACACGAAAATAAAGTTTTCGTTCACTCTAAACATTGCTTAGAAAACAAAGAGTATTTTAATAGTGATTGAAATTTTGAACAAGATATATACTAGGAAAGTGAGAACTAACAGAAGGGATTGAAGACAAACACGAAAATAAAGTTTTCGTTCACTCTAAACATTGCTTAGAAAACAAAGAGTGTTTTAATAGTGATTGAAATTTTGAACAAGATATATACGAGGAAAGCGAGAACTAACAGAAGGGATTGAAGACAAACACGAAAAATATAGTTTTCGTTCACTCTAAACATTGCTTAGAAAACAAAGAGTGTTTTAATAGTGATTGAAATTTTGAACAAGATATATACTCGTTAGAGGAAAGTGAGAACTAACAGAAGGGATTGAAGACAAACACGAAAAATAAAGTTTTCGTTCACTCTAAACATTGCTTAGAAAACAAAGAGTGTTTTAATAGTGATTGAAATTTTGAACAAGATATATACGAGGAAAGTGAGAACTAACAGAAGGGATTGAAGACAAACACGAAAAATAAAGTTTTTGTTCACTCTAAATATTGCTTAGAAAACAAAGAGTGTTTTAATAGTGATTGAAATTTTGAACAAGATATATACGAGGAAAGTGATAACTAATAGAAGGGATTGAAGACAAACACGAAAAATAAAGTTTTTGTTCACTCTAAATATTGCTTAGAAAACAAAGAGTGTTTTGATAGTGATTGAAATTTTGAACAAGATATATACGAGGAAAGTGAGAACTAACAGAAGGGATTGAAGACAAACACGAAAAATAAAGTTTTTGTTCACTCTAAACATTGCTTAGAAAACAAAGAGTATTTTAATAGTGATTGAAATTTTGAACAAGATATATACGAGGAAAGTGATAACTAACAGAAGGGATTGAAGACAAACACGGAAAATAAAGTTTTTGTTCACTCTAAATATTGCTTAGAAAACAAAGAGTATTTTAATAGTGATTGAAATTTTGAACAAGATATATACGAGGAATGTGAGAACTAACAGAAGGGATTGAAGACAAACACGGAAAATAAAGTTTTTGTTCACTCTAAATATTGCTTAGAAAACAAAGAGTATTTTAATAGTGATTGAAATTTTGAACAAGATATATACGAGGAAAGTGAGAACTAACAGAAGGGATTGAAGACAAACACGAAAAATAAAGTTTTTGTTCACTCTAAATATTGCTTAGAAAACAAAGAGTGTTTTAATAGTGATTGAAATTTTGAACAAGATATATACGAGGAAAGTGAGAACTAACAGAAGGGATTGAAGACAAACACGAAAAATAAAGTTTTTGTTCACTCTAAACATTGCTTAGAAAACAAAGAGTGTTTTAATAGTGATTGAAATTTTGAACAAGATATATACGAGGAAAGTGAGAACTAACAGAAGGGATTGAAGACAAACACGAAAAATAAAGTTTTCGTTCACTCTAAACATTGCTTAGAAGACAAAGAGTATTTTCGACACTGAGACAAACAAAAACAAACCCTAAACGTGACAAATTTAGTGACTTAATGTTGTAACACGTTGCCACGGTGAGATTTAGATTGCCGCGTGAGCTAGATCACGTAACTAGCAAAAAACATATATTTGCAACACGATAAATAAACACCCCGATCCTTTAGCATTGGCATGCCAGTCAGTTTGTAGGATGTCTAATACGATTCCCTTTCTGGAAATCTATTAATAAATACGCGATCACATAAAGGGACCGCATCACTCGAGCTTCGTACTTAACAACAATATCATCTGAAAACAATACCGCGGGAAACAGTAGCATTTACTTTTGTTCGGGAATTCAGAGGCAAAATGCTTCCAGTATAAATGTTCGCCTTTGTTTAAACAGTAAAGACGAAATCCTATACAGAGAATTTAAAGCTTTACTTTGTTGGAAGTAAACAATTACTGCACCGCCCTATATAACCACGAATAAAAACGTTATTTATAGCTGTCGAGTTAAGACCGTAGACTTTGCGAATTGTGAAACGTTTTCATTGAGAAAGAAGTTTTATTCTTGAATAAACTGCTTTTAATTTCTAAGGATTTTCTGAGGATTTTTCTATTTATTATCAAGATCAAACAAGTGGATATAAAACTGAACATTTTTCATTATATCAAGCAAGGTTTTGATATGTAGGCTACGAGTGTTCTCGTAAATTGACCATTTTTCATGTCAACATGAAATCTTAAATTCCTAAAACGGAAGTCCACATTTCACCTTAATAATTTTTGTATTACAAAGGGTGGACAGTATAATCTATCTCATAAGCAAATGAAATGAAATAAAATAAAATCTTACAACAGTTTCGGTACTGTTTATTTTGGCGCATACTTAAGCAAGGACCTCAGAAAGAAAAAGCTGTTATTTAAAAAACCATCGGAGAAAAACTCGTTTATATGAAATGTAAGACCGAATGTACTATATACACTTCCCAGAGGTAAACAGTTTTTTACACTAAAGTTATCTACAACCTGACAGGCGTTATTCTGTCGTGTTTAAATTAATTACGACTATATTTTACTCCAATTTATACAGTCTTCAGATTATTACAGTTGCTATTTATTACCAAGATCAGACAAGTTTAAATAAAACTGTAACATTTTAAATTATATTAAATAAGAGGTTTATGTGTATTATTGTTTTAGTAAATTGACCACTTTTCTTGTGTCAACATAAAATTTAAATTCTTAAAACGGAATTACACATTTCACCTAAATATTTTTTATTACTAAGGGTGGAAGGTCATAAGGCTAGACAGTATAGTCAATCTCTAAGATGAATCATAAAACACCGTTATAGACTTTCTGCATAAATAATACTATTACTAATGCAGAATAGCATAGAATATAACAGTATTACCAATTACTATTAAAACTTTGTTATTTGAAGGTTGGAATGGAAAGACCGCCAAGGTACCATATGCGTCAAAAATAAACAGTGCTGAATCTGAATCAGTTGTAGTTTTTTATGATGCAAAACCAAGAACTGCATGAGCGTTGCCTCAAACTGAACGGTGGTCATATAGAACATGTTTATACCCGAGTCTATCTAAACTACGCAAATAACATGAAATGAAATAACTAAAATCTGACAACAGTTTCAATACTGTTTATACTGTGTAAGCAAAGACCTCAGATAGAAAAAGCTGTTATTTAAAAGAATATCGGAGAAAAACCCATTCATATGAAATCTAAGACCGAATGTTCTATACATACTGGAAACTCTCTACCCAGAAATAAACAGGGCGGTTTTGGACACTTTGGTTATCTAAAACCTGACAGGCGTAATTGTATCGTGTGTAACGCAATCACAGCTATATTTATCCTAATTTATACATTCTTTAGATTAGACTAAAATGGTAAACCTATGACAAGTTACAAAGAGTAGAAAAAAGGTGAATTAGTGAAGTATGATATCAGCATAAGGGATAATTTTAAGTAGTTGTTCCAATGAACAACAAAAGAACAATGAAACACATAACGGATTATATCGAAACGTTATGTGGGCAGTTTTCGCAATTAATGTCATTTGTCGACAATTTGTAAGACACGTCAAGCACACTAAAATAAAACCTGACTATAGCAAACACAGTACTTTTGTAAAGGTACAGTTTTACAAAGCATTAGAAAAAACGTAAAAGCGAGAATATGTTAGACGATGCCCGGAAGTAACTTCTCAACTAACTAAATATATACAAATGGAAATATATTTATATGTATTACGTGAGGCCTGGACTAGATATTTATTACTAATATGCTACTCCACCATTAAAATGGCTACGAAAGCAGTATTGGTTGGCTCTACCTTTTTAAAATATCAGAAGAAAAAATGTTTTAACCGTGACAGAGAAATTAAATTCAAAACCTTTAATTTTGTACTAACATCTCATGAAGGTAATGTTACATATAACTTCTAAATGCCTGAAATTATTACCTCCGTGGTGCTACTGTTACCTATTTGAAGTCCAAAACATAACCTAAATCCTCTTTCTGCTATTAGTCACAATTTGAGTTATACTTTTGTTATTCCTAATTATTCATGTTTAAGTGATTACATAAATATGAAAAGTCGATACAACGCGAAGTGGATAATTTGAACAATTTGTTAAACAGATTTTCTATTCTTTTTAATATAACTTGCAAACCAAAACCTATCATGATTGGTAGCACTTTAAACCAATTTCATCCAAAGATCAAAAAAACTTCAGTCTTTACTACATAAATTTGTATTTAGATAAACGTTTACTACTGAACGTTTCTGCAGTTTATAATCCTTGCTAATGTCCCAGCAAGCTTACATAATCTATCCATAATAATTTATGTTCTCAAGTTTCCCACAAAGTAATTTCATTCTCGATTTAAGCTTAAGGAAAAACATTAATTTTTTACTGTTATTTCCTTGTCTGTTTCCATTTTTTTAAAACATTTATCATGAATCACTTGGTCACTTTTCCTACCACAATAAAAATCTCCAGATTTGATAGAACACAAACACCAATATTTTCTTGTTTTCATTTATTTTTTTAAAATTTTATTGTAAAAATTATATTTTCGAGTTTGAAAGAGGAAGGTCATTTTGAGGAACAGGTAGGTATTTTGCAAGAATTAATACAGATTTCTTCACATGTGAATTGATTCTATTGTTACAGTTATTCTTAATAAAGCTATGCCTTAAACTGTCTCAATTTATACCTAGATACTTTTACGCTAACAGTTGAAGCCTCTGCTACAGAAATGTTTGGCTTACACCAGCTTACAACAGAAGTTTGCTCCCTCTTCTGAGCGTTACCTGGTATCTGTTGTCTTCGTCATGTGCCTATCCCTTTCTTCAAGACGTCTTACAAGAACTTATTTCATACATAATTACGGTGATTTTATGATTAGTCGAAATCGAGACAACCTACTTTTGGATGTAGTAGAATGTAAGAAACACTTAAAAGAACAAAAGTTCAAATCAAATTGATTTATTAAGGAATTATATGAAATTAGATATTATAATATAAATATCACTTAAAAATTGTATGTTTCTCTTCCCAACTGTCTAATAGTTAAAATAATCTGTTTAGACTGATTTATTTAATTAAATGGTAAATTTGGCAAAGAACAAATAAACCACAAGTTACTGTATTGAAGTATTGCCGATACGTCATTGCACAATACTTTACTTTTATAGACCTACGGCTCAGATGAGTAATTGTAAGCATTAGTTAGAGTTTAAATGTGCTCGAAATTAAGGACAAATATATTATTTTATGGGACTCCGGGACACAAGCTAAAAAATCGGGACTATCAGGATCTTTCCGGGACGCATGGTCACTGTTTTTTTAACCTGAGAGTGGTTGTCCATCTCATTTTACCTGGTTTATAGACACATATTTACATTTTTCGAGAAGAAATATTTAATAATGTTTAAAGACAAATATTGTTGATTCATTTATAGGACGACTTGCTTACGTTAGAGGGCAATAAGGGACAAATAAAATTGCTTTACCATGGGCTCCTATCCGCACTGTGATTAACACACATTATAAAAAGGTACCCCTGTAAAAAATGGGTTAAAATACATTTTCTGACTGAATGGCTTTTCAGTCCATATCTGACTGAATGGCCAGACACTGGCGTCAATATATTGCCATTTAGAATATTCAAGATTTCAACCATATCCTGTGCGCCATATCTGTGAGATTTTTAATAGTTTTCCCGCCCCAACTAACAGACAGTATATATTTACCATTTCATTGCGACCCACCCGCAGCCATCTCAACAGAAGCAATATATTTCACAACCAATATAACCCCCCCCCCCCCGTGATACAGACTGAAAGTGACCAGCAGTGGCTGTCTTACTGTCGCTATGTCCACATTCCTTCGATATTAGTTCCGTTCGGATGTATTTCTTTTTCCTTCCATGAAAACTATCTTCCATGGATATACCTTATTATACATCTTTATATCAATACTAATATATAAAAATATAATGGTATGTGTGAATGTGTGTGTGTGTGTGTGTGTGTGTGTGTGTATGTGTGTGTGTGTGTGTGTGTGTGTGTGTGTGTGTGTGTGTGTGTGTGAGTGTGTGTGTGTGTGTGGGGGGGTGTCTGTTTGTTTGTGTATGTTTTACTCATCAGTAAAAACTACTGGTTCTATTGAGTTGAAATTTCAGACATTCTTAGGGTCCCTGGTTAACACCTGGGTCTAATTTTATTTAGAAATTCTGTCAGAGCACAGCCATCGGGCCTTGAATCTCCATAATTTTCAATTATCTTCACTGCATTATATCCTTAGTTTAATCAAATGATAATCGCATGTAAAATTCACTTCCAAACACATTTAAACAGCTGATAGTAATTGTTTGTTATTATTCATATTTCAAGGCTAGTTATACATTACACATGTCTTCTTGCAAGTAGAAGTTTTTTTCCCTTGGTTTTTCAAAACAATAAGCGGTAAGTTTATAAATTAAAACTTAATATATTCATTGGTATTTAATTTCAATAAATTAAATCCACCCCAAATACAAATACAAACAGGTGGTTTGATTCTCGTGGAATATGACGAAATGTTGCTGATACGGTTGCAGCCCCTACGTCAAGAACAGATTTGCAATCATATTGTAACCCTGAGCCCTGTGATTAAATGTATCTGTGTCTTGCTGTCGAGTAGGGTAACGTTTGGTATATGAACTGACCAGATCTAAGACTTTGATAGATCAAGCTTTGTAAAAACACTCGACGTACGTAGACTGTAGCCAACTCATTTTTCTTTTGGGACAAAACATTAACGTGTGTATATATATATATATATATATATATATATATACTCACAACCCTGATTTCCTGTATTCACTTATTACTTATACTTTCATGTATTTAAACAAGTATTTAACTTGGTTTATTTGCGAGTAGACTTTTAAATGTATTTTGAGTCTCAAAATTTAAAAACTTTTACAATAAGATTGTGTTTTTTTGAAATTTATGATTTAACGAGGGCATCATCGGCTTCATTGCTATTATTGCAAAATGTACCAATTTAAAAAAGGAATAACATGAGCATGAGTTTGTTACGATTCCAAGAGGTTTGTAGGAGGACGATAATGCTTTACTATCCGGCGACAAAGTTTATTAGAGGCCAAAGACGACCTATTGTGTCAGATGAAGATCACATAAGTAAAAATGTGGTTATTAAACAGTCAAAAAGGCTACGAATAAGAGGGAAAACCGAATTATCATAAAATTAAAATATAAAAATTTCTTTATAATAATGAAAATAATAATAAACGATTCTATATAACGGAATATGCCTCAGGTTTGACGGACAAATAGTTTATTAAACATTGTTATAGACTTATATGGTATACTGATGATATAAATATTTCCTAAATTCTTTGAATAAAGTATTTAAAATGTCTAAACAAGAGAGGTTTTGTTCAGATATTTTTTTTAATATGGTAATAAAGTTATCATGAAAAACCCGTTTATAAAGATCCCAAGAGATTTCTAGAATGTGTAGAATGCTAAACTATCTGGCGTAAGAGTTTGTTTAGAGGGAAAAGATCGCCTATTTTGTTCGATGAAGAAAATATAAAGGAAAGCGGTCGAACAAGAAGACGAAAATAATAGATACTAATAAAAAGAAAAACCAGAATAAATATAAAAAGTAGAAAATTATAATATAATATTACAAATACTAATAACTTTATACAATTCTATATAACGGGAATGGTTACAAGTTTAACAGCAAAAATATTTTTAAGATTACAAATTGGTAAAAACTTATTAAAATTTATACTAAAGGTATAAATAATTCCTAAATCTTTCAAAAAAACATTAAAATTTCTAAGCAGAAGATATTGTCATATATGTTTTTGAATGACGTAGTAAAGTTTAATATCAATCAAAGTCACATAAAGGTTTATTGCAATTAGAGAAATACTGGAAACAAAATAAAACCAGATATAAAAAATAATCAAAGAAAAACTGACTGAGTAAAACGTTACTGTAAAGATTAATTTACGGTAAACAAAACTATAACCGCAGCTCGCTTCTTCAACAACAAACTGAGCACTTCCTTCCTATATGCTGGCTTGGGCAACGCTATTTTCAATAGCTTTATCAGAAAAACTATCCGACAATGTGTGTGTACAGTCAGGCGACATGAGAAATCTTTCAACAATGCTACAGGTTTAAAAATAATAAACTTCAAGTAGAGTTGAAATTACAAGATTCAAAAATATTATGAGAGAAAATAGAGATGTCTTCTCTATCTGTATATTTACACTATTTCCATCTTTATCTTTTTGTTTTATTTATTTTTTTTTTTTATTATGTGTTTAGATAATTTTCTCGTTTTTCTGTTTATTTAACGTATATGTGTCTTTCTCTGTCACACTAACTCTATGATGTTTATACTTGTTTTGTTGTCTGTTACAGAGATAACGGTTAAAGTCACAAGTATGGACGTTTATACGTGAGTGTAGAGGCATAGATGCATAAGGTTAACGGATATTTGAGACTATAGGGTTTATATTAGGGAATATAGGGTTAATCTGTCTATCACAGAAAGCAGTGTGTATTCCTTGAAAGACTGGTGTTCTGCCCATTTAGTTCGCGGAAGTTATTTTATTCCCCTTCTACCACCCAAAGGATAAACCCAAATAGCCATTCCCCTTTCTGTCTTCTGGGGACGACCTCTCTGGTGTTTATACGCACTCCTCCCTCGATTATAGCCCCATTGAAACAAAGGCCATGGAGGATCGGCTGGTAACATACTCTTTAACCAGAAAGAGAAATGAACATGGACAGAGAGGAAAGGGAACCTAGCAAAACTGTCTCAGCTGGGTAGATACAGAACTACCACCAGCACACATTTGCAACTGTCCGTCCATCCTTCCTGGCTTATTCAGAATTGGAGCTTTATGTTTGGAGGTGACAACACAGTATATATTTTTAGTAATGCCCCCGGCATTATCTGTAGAAGATCCGTCATCCACACATCACTATCAATAAACTGTTAATTGGGTATGTGAAAGATTTCTGGATCCTGTGCTTCCCTATTATATACCTTTGCTATACGGTTGACCACTATACAATCTTTTTACACTGGCTTAACTATATCACCTCCAGCGTAAGTGACAGATTTAAACCAATTTAGTCTTAAATAAGTCCCCCCTTTCATATTAAAACCAACACGGCCCGAAGAGGAAGCTATATTGCGATGGACGTTAATAGAGAAGACAATAGTTGTTGTTGTTGTCGTGTGACAAGTGCAATATAAACAAAAATAACAGAAAAAAAATCTTCAGAGAAAGGAAGAGAGAGCACATTTACACGGGTCCAAAGGCGTGAGGCACTGCACTGGCCACATCTGCAGCTTTGTCCGTATAAAGGATATCCCTAGAACAGTTTAAGTCAATTTTAAATAGTGCTGCAATGATGGACGGGCAGTTAAAGAGATGATCGGGATTAAGCTGTATCCCTGGGCAGTGCCTACATTCAGAGTATGTTCTTGATCCATCAGGCAAGATTTTCATGTCTTTGAGGTGCATTGTCCTCAGTCTGGCAATTGTTTTTGTTATTTCCCTGTCGAAGTTAAGCTCGGGCGGTGATGATTTTCTTCGGTTGTTATGGCAGAGCTTCTGTTTTGCAACGGCATTGACGTCGGAAAATTTTGTAATCACGGGGGCTGGTTCGATGGTCCTCGCTTCATTGGCCAGAGAATCGGCCTCTTCGTTCCTTTTGATGTCGACGTGTGCCGGGATCCATTGAAGCGTACAAAGCTTCTTCTTTTCCTCTATTAAGGGCAGGAGGGTATTGACCTTTTGGGCGAGGTTTGTATTTCCTTTTTGGAGGGCCTGAAGAGCAGATCTGCAATCCGTGAAGATTAATATGCCATCAGAGGGGTTGAGTGTTGTCCAAGTGAGGTAAATACTCGGAGCTTCTTTGATTTCGATGAGTTCGCTTGTGACGTTGGAGGCTATTTTGCCTGCTGCAGTTTTGTGTCTGGAAGTTGAGCCATCAGGGTAGGTTATAAAGATTCCGGATCCACCTCTATCGCAGTCAATGTAAGCCATCGGTGTAAGCAGCGACCAAGTTTGGTTTTAAAATCTTGGCAATAGTTTCCATTCCTTTCCTCTTGATTGTTTCTTGAGGCTCTTTTTTGGAGCAGGGTTCGAGGAGATTCAAGTTTATATTCACAAAGGAGGGTAGTTTGACCGGGAACCTGGGTTCTTGAAAGAAGTCATAGCTCGTGTGCTGTAGGTTGATGTCCTGTCTGATGTTTTTGTCGTACTGGAGAGTAGAAGATCTTTATAGCCTGGTTTTTTCCGACCAGTTCCGAAAGGTGACTTTTGACATATGTTGTTCGTGATTGCTCCTGATTTTGTTTGTGAATTTCACGGTGGCGAATTTTCTAGTGCAATAGACAATATTTGGCAAGTAGAAACGGTTATAAGGTGGGATATACCTGGTAGTGGTGATCTATACTGGGATGGAGGTAGAAAGAGGACAGATGAATGAATTACAGGACGACTTTGTGAATTGTTTGTTATGTGCACACACTTATAACACTGCTCCTGAAATTCTTTGAACTTTTTCACTAGTTCACACTCAACGTAATGTATTATTTCCTCCACCTCCTCAGTGCGGAACGTGAAAAAGGAAAAAAACCAATGGGCGCATACAAAATTATAAGGGAAAAGAAGTCCGTCCTGTTTCACCACTTTCATTACAGTTAGGTCAAACGTAACGGGGGAGAAATGAGACAAAATTCGTGTACTAAATAAGTATAAAATTCTCCCTGTACGAATCCGAACTTTTTAGGGCGAACTATATTCAAAAAACATTTTAGCGTTCCAACAAAGGGCGTTGGGTTTGTCGCCTTGCTTGTGGTGCTATTTATCGAGTTCCGGTAGCAATTTATAGGAACAAACTTCACTGTGTGAATTCAAAAGAATAAAACTAGCAATTCCGGGATCTTCTACAACGCCATAACCAACAAAACCCTCTCCTTCGCCCCAAATTCAATGACGTAATAGCTGTACAAATACAAAAATATGTAGTAAGGTGGTTACTGGAGTCGACGGATTGGGGGGCATCCTATTATGCTGCATGGAGGAGCTGGGTGGGCCTGATCGAGGTATAGACATTTATTTCTACCACGACACCATAATGAGAGGTGTTAGTTTGCAGTCTATATACATAACAACATAGTTCCTGAAGTGTGCAATACTTGTTAGTGTCTTGGCTCTAGAAGTTCTAAGCTATAACGTCGGATATTTACGTCAGCTCGTTACAACACACGCCAACCTTGCCTCTTGTAACAGATGACTAGTGGAGGGGGGACGCAAGTAAGGGTGAGGAAATTTGACTATGGAAATTGCGGGCAATCTGTCTAACACAGTTCCAGGCGAGACGTATGTACAGTGGAAGTTTGTTTGGACAGGTTTAACGTATGTTTACCATACTGTACATTTGTTTCTCAAGAAACATCGCTTGGATACGCTTATGTTAATTATTTGTGAAATAACAGTATTTAATTATTTCCGCCCATGTTGTTTCGAAATTTATTTTTAAATGACCTTTCCTACGTAGCCTAATATTTAAAGGGCTTATAATCATGTGTATATACGAGTAACATAAACAAAGTTTTAAGTAAATTCTTACTTGTATCAACAAAGGAAAATTTCATTTTTGATAGTTTTTATTAAATACAGTAATTACAATTATATATATATATATATATATATGTATTATAATATACTATTGACAGAATCACAATAATAGGTGGCAAATTTGAAAGCGAAATTAATTATTAGAATAGTTTAATTAAATTTAATTATTGCATTATTATTTCTGTAATGAATTAACACCAAATTTCATCTACTACAAACTTTAAAAAATTGTAATTGAAATTGAGTGAATGGATACAAAACTATTTTAGGACTGAAAATTCGAACAAGATATATTGTAGGAAGAATGTAAAGTAATAGAAAGAATTGAATGAAATGAAGGCCTAAAGTTCTTCACCAAGTAATTACGTGACTGAATTTGTTACAAGTTCCAACTTGTATAATCGCATTTTACGCTAGGTCACCCCATTAATCAATGTTGTGAACTACTGACTGGTGTATTTCAGCACATAATTAACAACTACTCTATGAACAATACAGAACAGAAATGCACCAGAGACTCACACCAACACAACACACCTGAGCAACTGTCTTGTCAGTAATTCACACCATTGAATGATGCATTGACCTATCGCGAAACGCGTCAGCTGAATAAATAAATAAATAAGTAGTGATGTTTTTGCCAATTTAATTCACGAAAGTGTAATCTCTACAAAAAACCTCAAGATGTACAACACAAATACTGCAAGTTTTATATAATAGGTTTACTGTCTGTCCGAGAATACATCCTAAGCTTATTTTTCCATTACAGACTCTTCAGGATATTTCATAATAATAAAATATTAATAATTGTAAAATATGTTATAATAAATAAATAATATTAGGAGGTAAAAATCTCTTCATTTCACACTTCTATATAATTGCAAATAAACATAAACGAAGCCAAATTCTGAACATGTAAAGACGCTATAGAACGTAGACATCACTTAATCGAACAGTCTGCAGTTTATGCTAAGTGGTTTGTTTTGGCATTAAATACACGACAAGTAGTCTATTTAAATTCAGAAAGATTTTCTTTGAATAAAAAGATTTTCTTGTTTCTGAATAAAAACGTTGTACAAATCACGAGATCTAAGTTACTAAAACGCTATTTAATGTTGTTGTAAAAGAACAATAAATAAAGTCGCTCCCACTTGTTTATAAAGGACGGTTCAGCCATTGTTTACCTTTAGAAAAGTAAGGCATTAAATTCTCTTGAGGAGATTCCTTCTCTAATTATAAAATAGAGAAACAATAACACTGGAAGCGTTCTACCTCTAAATTGGGAAACAAAAGTAAGCCTTATTCTACGAGGCATTGTATTCTGGTTCCTCACTTTCCAGATCCAAAACTCTGCGGGAGGAGTTTCCCTTCATACGTCTACGTATTTATTAATACATTTTCAGAAAGTGTAACTAAACATTTTCTCTCTCATCTGACTTTAGAGAGTGGATTGTTTTGCGACACGTTGACGGCAGTAATAGAGAACAGAGGATCTGGTCCTGTAAAAGTGATTACATGGTTCGCGCCAGGTGTTTGGATCCAATTACTCGCACAAACGAAAAGGTGACGCCAATGAAAATAAACTTTCTTTGTAACCGAAGATTTTTCAAGATGGGTTTAAAATTCCTTAATTACAAACTCTTGCTGTTCATCCTTACTACAATCGGTGATAAGTTGCGTTACATGCCTTTTCTTTAATTCCTTCTATTAGCTCAAACTAATATCTTGTGCCAATTTTCAATCGTTAATAAATAAATACAGTTTCTTGAAATATTTATTCAATAATTAAATTATAAAAATTTGAGAGGTCTAGGCCGGATTTGAACTGAGAATCTTCATGTTCAAAATCTAGTGCTTTTGGCACTATGCCATTTTTACCGTAGCTAGAAATGTATTCCAAAAAACGTATACGAATATTTGTTTTGCCCCCATCTGGGTGTCGTCGAAACAACAGCTCTAAATTGTTGCCATGTTTACCATACAATATCATAAATAATTATCAAAGATTAAACATGAACCAAAAGAATAAAATAAACAAACAAACTGGATCAACAGTATCGAACCTTGCTTCACAAACGGACAATACGAAAGGAAAGCGAAAAGTAAATGCAACTCAATGCAAGCGACAAAAAAAGAAAGCGTATAAATAGTAATTAACTAAAATAATAGTCTAACACCATACATAGAAAGGAAAATGCAAAATTGCAAGGAAATTCGTTTTCTATTTTGCCACCTAATATTGTTATTGTGACATATGTATGTACTTAAAAAAAACTAAAATAAAAATTTTCTTTCTTGATTTGAGTAGGAATTTAGTTTATAATTTTTTTTTAATTGCTTGTTTACTTGGGGAAATTATAGTTGATATAATTTTACTTTTTGTATTGATAAATATAAGTTATTTTTAGGTTTCCTATTGGTACATCTCGAAATTAAATAGAGGGAATAATGTATCTACAGCTAGCGAAAGTCAATACAAATATATTTTAATGATTTGAATCGCAAAAACATGTTTTAGAACCTAATTTAGTACTAATCTCAGTCTGGGAACACTCTAAACGGGCCTTTCGCATTATGAATTTAGTTTGTACCCATTATATATGTTTTGTAATTATTATAGTTGCCTTAGACGTATTCATTTGTCCTTTTGCTCTATGTCAGCTATTGCCTTACGTCCAAAGACCTGTGCCTATTTCTCCAAAGACACATTATAATGTTGTTTTCTATACTTTTCCATATTTTCCTTTTCCAAATTTTACCCATGCCACCATACTACACATAAAGTGCACGGAATCCTTAAAATTGTTTGTAGTCTTTATTCTTAGGCTTATAAATTAATAACGACGCAAACCTGTGTCTAACAAATTGTAATTAATTTTCAATTACAAACTCATAATTATAATTTACTCCACTAACGCATATTATTGACAAACTCAACATCACTGAATTCTGTTAATCATCTTTATGTATAAACAAAAAATATAAATTTAAAAAAATTTGAAAGTGAACTCTCAATAAGTTGGACGAAGAAAAATTGTGTTTCAGTTACTTTTAATTAAATAATAACAATTAACATAAATAAAGAAACACAATCAATTGCTTAACATTTATTATACCACATAACCTATCACTTAGTTTAAGACAAATGTGACAAAATAACTATATTGCATACTTTTCCAACTTTTAGCAAAATATTTTCTAACAAAATATAACTAAATCTATTTTTTTTAAATTTAATTAATGAATTAAAATTGGAAAGAAACTATATTAACATCAAGTGGCACCAGCTATAAGTTAAAAAGAAATGTATTTGAACTTGAATGGAAGAACCAAAATTATTTTTTAACGATTGAAAATTTGAAAGAGATAGATATATTGAGACTGTGAACTAATAGAAGGAATTGAAATAAACATCACGTTTTAATATTGCCTCCTTGTACTCACTAATGATAATGACGTTTTCATGGAAACACGTTTGTGGAATAAATAATTATTTGCAAAAATATCTTTTTATTATGACCTACCTGTTATCAGTATTCGCCAGCGAAGTTTAAACGTCTAGAAGCTATTAATTATATGTAATGAATATTTTAAAACGCAAATACAAAATAATAATATGATTTGTGGGAGTTTAGCAAAAACCTAAATGTTTTATAACATCATTACATTGCTCTTTATACAAGGTTCTCTTTACGTCAGAACACGTTACGACCTGCCCGGCGTAAAGAAGGAGCTAATGGGACGTGAAACTCCGAGAATATTAATTATACGAGACGAGGAGACTGTCTCGGGCAGAGAAATCTTGTTACGGAAGGAGATGCCTGAACCCCGCGTTCAAGTTATTTGTGTAGCAACTTGTAGGCCAGAGTAGAACACGTCAATATTTCTTTAAATTGTAACTGAAACATTTTGTACCTTTTTACTGTTTATATATAGGCTTTTCCTTTTACTGACTACCCTTCTTTCTTGCTTTAATCTTCTAAGGTGTAAATTCACAAAACTACAGATTTAAGTGTTTAGTTAATTTTAATAGTATGAATAATAAAAGTACATAAGCAATGAAAAGAAAAGTTGAAGCATTTCCCTAAACTTCAGTTACAATACGAGGACATTGTTTTTGTTCATATTGTTTCTGATATTGACAAGGATTTTCTTACATTTAATACGAATAATTAAATGCAGAAGTTTAACAAAATTTATAAATTTTACAAAGTCTCCGTTTTTAGTTTGAAATGTTTGTTTTAACCTGGATTTGTTTCTAATTTTAATTCGCAATAGATCTTTATTAATGTAAGATATTTTCATCTTAAATTTATTACAAAAATTATTTATAAAAATCACTCTTTCCGCGGGTGGTTTAGAACATTTATTTGTAAGAGTTTATTTTAGAAACCCATTATTTTTGTTGTTGTTCTTGTATTAGACAGTAATACATTCCCTTCTCGCGCCACAGAGAGGTACGCCTTATTGATTCCATCTCCTCAGCACCACGTCTCCCCAGCGCCGAGCGGGCTATCTGGCATAATCTGACAGTTTTAGAGTCGAATTGTAATTTTAAAACGCAAGAAACCGTGGTGACGTGTTCCCACCTGAGCATAGCAGATGATCAGCACTGGAATGATGCATATTTTCCATACATTTCATTGCAGAGATGATGCGTCTCGAATACTAAAGTAAAAATTAATTGTTATTATGTTTGCCGACTCTCGTACTTCTGAGATGCTCCCAGTTAATTATGAACGACTATGTAGACGCACTTATATATTATTAGAATAATTTGGTTTAACATTACAAACCAAATTTAGTAATATAAAAAAGGGCTTTGTTTTTTTAATTTTATTTAATCACTGTTACATAAACAAAATTATGCTTATCAAATTTTGAAAAATAAATACATACTTTACACAACCTAAGAATAATAATGGGTTAAATTAACCAATACATTAATTAGATTATGCAATAAATACCAAATAAAAGTACAATAAAACACAGTAAACCATTAATATGTTGTTTGGGATCATTTTTTAGCAAGGAATTTCAAAGAGAAGATATTAACCTTCGTGACTCTACATATCTGAGCAGGTGTTGTGATAATTTATGGCCTCGGCGCCGAGCAGACTGATTTGCCCTCCGCGTTGGGTAGACGTCACGGCCTTAAATGCATTAGCCAAGGTTTAGAAAACATTTAACTAACCCAAACAAATTTACTTTAAGGAAAATATATGACGTATGGTAAAAATTATGTTCCGTTCAATTTATTGTGACGTCAGTTTCCTACCGAACAAGCGTTCCTGATAGGAACTTTTACAGGTAGAAAATATCAAAGAAACAAAACGATCGAATGAAACTAATGATCTAAAAACTATTAAAAACTTTTCCAATGCTGTCATATTAGAGAAAAGACAATGCAGGAAAATAAATATCTACAAAATGGTTACACAAAGTCACTGTTTTAGAAACAAAATAGCTGAAGAATGTTTGAACAAAAAGAAAATCTCTCCCTGGTTCATTTCTCCCTCTTCCTCCTTATTTTTACTTCTGTCTCTCTCTCTCTCTCTCTCTCTCTCTCTCTCTCTCTCTCTCGCTATATATATATTAAATATATTAAATACAGTGATATGTTTTCTTATAATAGAGTTAATAAATTAAAAATATTTCAAAAACAAGAATACTTTTAATGAATATATTTATTCAAAGCTTTTCGCCGATGAAATAGTACCAGCATCTTCAGGAAAATAATTATCTAAGATTAGATTATTATTTTCCTGAAGATGCTGGTACTATTTTATCGGCGAAAAGCTTTGAATAAATATATTCATTAAAAGTTTTCTTGTTTATGAAATATTTTTAATTTATTATTTATATATATACATATGATGAATAGTTACTATCTGGAGTAGTAGTAGACTTCATTATGCAGTCCATAAATTCGCAGTTTCGACGTTTCGCTAGAATTACATCCAGCATTGACGAGGTGAACCCAACAACAGTAGAAGAGCGAGTCATACGTGTCATCATATATACATATATAAATAAATATATATATATATATATATATATATATATATATATAAATTGAAAATGCTTTAAAAACAAGAATACTTTTAATGCATATATTTATTCAAAGCTTTTCGCCGATAAAACAGTATCAGCATTTTCAGAAAAATAATTAGCTAACAAAATAATAATAATAATAAAAACATTTTGTTAGATAATTATTTTCCTGAAGATGCTGATACTGTTTTATTGGCGAAAAGCTTTGAATAAATATATGCACTAAAAGTATTCTCGTTTTTGAAACATTTTCAATATATTAACTATATTACAAGAAAACATATCACCATATTTAATACATTATATATATATATATATATATATATATATATATATATATATATATATATACATATATATCACTCTCTCTCTGTGTTTTCACTCTTTTCCCCCTATTTCTATTCCTCCCTTTTTCTCTATCTATCGCTATTTCATTCTATCTATAGGCTTATATCTGTCCATCTATATATCTATCTAATTATCTATACATATATATTTATTTATCTATCTACCTCTGGAATACAAATTAATTAATGTAAGTAAAACAAAATCTACTAAATTTATCAAAGAAGAAGTGTCAGGAAGTGGATAGCTAAATATTTCACTAGCTGACCAACAATGTTTAAAGAAGCTTAGGTCAAGTGTTCTCTGTGTGTATTTTATGGCCGTAAAGAGTCGCTTGCAACGCTCTTGTCCTGCAAAGCATTGGGCCCCGGGGACTTTAACCTACGGGCCAGACTGGACGCATTATTGTTTCCCATCTTAACGTTTTATTTCTCGAAACAGAATTGTGCAGTTAAAATTTACTCGCCACCAGTTACAACGTTTATTATCTAGGTTTATAAAACTTTAAATCATTTCAAAGAGTGACACACAAATCTGTTTAGTTGTTTATTTATACTGTCTTTTAGATTACTTTCCATTTTATTTTTATTTGAATATATTGTACATTCAAAATTCTGTTTGATAATAATTTTAGTCTAGCCATAGAGTAATTTCAAGTGCTAAACACTATAGCTAAGACGAGTGTCAAAAATCATAAATAAAATAATTTAAATTAAAAAATTGTGTTCTAAAATATGTTTGGACATTATGTTTTTTGTTTTTTGTTTTTTACAGCAACATTTATTACTTTGCCTTAATTTACATTTAAAGATTCCTTTCATTAGATAAATATTTTGTTTAAATGTATTATTATTTATAATATCATTTATTATTGAATATTTTTTATTCAAAAAATAAAATAATAATAAATTGATTAAAGTTTCTGTACAATAAACAATATGAACACTTTGAAGCCTAATCCCCTAGTAGGACCCTTAGCTCGTCTCTATCTGCCCGGAGGATTTTAGACAAAATATAAAAAATTTCCAACATAAAATAAATACCATATTTACAAAAAATTATACATTCTTGTACAGAGAAAGAAACATGCTTTCAGGAAATATATAGATATGAATTGATTACTTACACGTAGACGGCGTTATGCTCGTTTGAAAAAGGTATATAAAAGTCAACAAAAATAAAATAGCAACACTGTACATCACAGCACTCCACTATACATATTTTACATTGGAACAAAATTAAATTTTACATATTATATATCATTTAAAACTTAAGAGAAAATATAATTTAGAAATATTTCTAATAAACTTTAGAAAACTCTAAAATCGGGTCATTTCCATTTCCATTCAGTTCATCATTGATAAATATGTTGATTTTAGCCTACCTCGGCCTAGATCGGTTTTTTTGTTACTGTCACTGTTTAAAAGCAACATATCTCGTATTGAATCGCTCCATAAAGTGGCTTTAACCATTATATCTATTACGTAATATCTCTAACAATAAAAATTAAAAATAATCGAGAAATTAGTTTAAAGGGAAAAACGACACACTCACAATTACATATAGTAAATAGCTGAAAGATTAAATTAAAGCGAAAAACCACTCAGAAGCCTAAAAAAGATTACAAAACTACAACAAAAATTAATGAAAATACGTATTGATAAAATTTAGAAAAAACAACAAACCTAAGATTAGATAATTATTTTCCTGAAGATGCTGGTACTATTTTATCAGCGAAAAGCTTTGAATAAATATATTCATTAAAAGTATTCTTGTTTTTGAAATATTTTAAATGTATTATATATATATATATATATATATATATATATATATATATATATATATATATATATATATATATGATGAATAGTTACTATCTGGAGTACATCCGTTCATTCTGCAGTCCATAAATTCGCAGTTTCGACGTTTCGTTAGAATCTAATCCAGCATTGACGAGGTGAACCCAACAACAGTAGAAGAGCGAGTCATACGTATCAGCATATATACATATATAAATAAATATATATATATATATATATTATAAATTGAAAATGCTTCAAAAACAAGAATACTTATAATGCATATATTTATTCAAAGCTTTTCGCCGATAAAACAGTATCAGCATTTTCAGAAAAATAATTAGCTAACAAAATAATAATAATAAAAACATTTTGTTAGATAATTATTTTCCTGAAAATGCTGATACTGTTTTATTGGCGAAAAGTTTTGAATAAATATATGCATTAAAAGTATTCTTGTTTTTAAAACATTTTGAATATATTAACTATATTACAAGAAAACATATCACCATATTTAATGCATTTAATATATATATATATATATATATATATATATATATATATATATATATATATATATATATCACTCTCTCTCTCTCTCTCTCTCTGTGTTTTTCTCTCTTTTCCCCCTATTTCTATTCCTCCCTTTTTCTCTATCTATCGCTATTTTATTCTATCTATAGGCTTATATCTGTCCATCTATATATTTATCTAATTATCTATACATATATATTTATTTATCTATCTACCTCTGGAATACAAATTAATTAATGTAAGTAAAACAAAATCTACTAAATTTATCAAAGAAGAAGTGTCAGGAAGTGGATAGCTAAATATTTCACTAGCTGACCAACAATGTTTAAAGAAGCTTAGGTCAAGTGTTCTCTGTGTGTATTTTATGGCCGTAAAGAGTCGCTTGCAACGCTCTTGTCCTGCAAAGCATTGGGCCCCGGGGACTTTAACCTGCGGGCCAGACTGGACGCATTATTGTTTCCCATCTTAACGTTTTATTTCTCGAAACAGAATTGTGCAGTTAAAATTTACTCGCCACCAGTTACAACGTTTATTATCTAGGTTTATAAAACTTTAAATCATTTCAAAGAGTGACACACAAATCTGTTTAGTTGTTTATTTATACTGTCTTTTAGATTACTTTCCATTTTATTTTAATTTGAATATATTGTACATTCAAAATTCTGTTTGATAATAATTTTAGTCTAGCCATAGAGTAATTTCAAGTGCTAAACACTATAGCTAAGACTAGTGTCAAAATCATAAATAAAATAATTTAAATTAAAAAATTGTGTTCTAAAATATGTTTGGACATTATGTTTCTTTTTTTGTTTTTTACAGCAACATTTATTACTTTGCCTTAATTTACATTTAAAGATTCCTTTCTTTAGATAAACATTTTGTTTAAATTTATTATTATTTATAATACCGTTTATTATTGAATAATTTTTATTCCAAAAATAAAATAATAATGAATTGATTAAAGTTTCTGTACAATAAACAATATGAACACTTTGAAGCCTAATCCCCTAGTAGGACCCTTAGCTCGTCTCTATCTGCCCGGAGGATTTTAGATGAAATATAAAAAATGTCCAACATATAATAAATAACGTATTTACAAAAAATTTTACATTGTTGTAAAGAGAATGAAACATGCTTTCAGGAAATATATAGATATGAATTGATTACTTACACGTAGACGGCTTTATGCTCGTTTGAAAAAGGTACATAAAAGTCAACAAAAATAAAATAGCAACACTGTACATCACAGCACTCCACTATACATATTTTACATTGGAACAAAATTAAATTTTACATATTATATATCATTTAAAACTTAAGAGAAAATATAATTTAGAAATATTTCTAATAAACTTTAGAAAACTCTAAAATCGGGTCATTTCCATTTCCATTCAGTTCACCAATGACAAATATGTCGATTGAACCTCGACGTCGAACGGTTTCACTGTTACTGCAACTTATCTCGTATGGAGTTGCTTCCCAAACTGTCTTTACCCATGATATCTATAACGTAATATCTCTAACAATAAAAGTTAAATATAACTGAGAAATTAATTTAAAGGGAAAAACGACACACTCACAAGCCTAAACAAAAATTACATAAACCACAAATTAAATAAACGAAATTACGGATTGATAAAATTTAGAATAAACAACATACTTGCAACATAAACAACACGCACTAATAAAACACTCACTATATAACCAAACCAAAACCTGTCAAACAAATATTTTATAGCTTTGGGTCGCCACACTTAAGCAAATAACTTTCTGGTTGTACAATAAACTCCGAATGGCAACGTAAAGACATGCAAAGTAGAATAACCGATATAAAGAATGATATCGACGAAACTAAAAATACGCGGGAATTACGTTGCTGAGCAAATAACTTTCTGGTTGTACAATAAACTCCGAATGGCAACGTAAAGACATGCAAAGTAGAATAACCGATATAAAGAATGATATCGACGAAACTAAAAATACGCGGGAATTACGTTGCTGAGCAAATAACTTTCTGGTTGTACAATAAACTCCGAATGGCAACGTAAAGACATGCAAAGTAGAATAACCGATATAAAGAATGATACCGACGAAACTAAAAATACGCGGGAATTACGTTGCTGAGCAAATAACTTTCTGGTTGTACAATAAACTCCGAATGGCAACGTAAAGACATGCAAAGTAGAATAACCGATATAAAGAATGATACCGACGAAACTAAAAATACGCGGGAATTACGTTGCTGAGCAAATAACTTTCTGGTTGTACAATAAACTCCGAATGGCAACGTAAAGACATGCAAAGTAGAATAACCGATATAAAGAATGATATCGACGAAACTAAAAATACGCGGGAATTACGTTGCTGAGCAAATAACTTTCTGGTTGTACAATAAACTCCGAATGGCAACGTAAAGACATGCAAAGTAGAATAACCGATATAAAGAATGATACCGACGAAACTAAAAATACGCGGGAATTACGTTGCTGAGCAAATAACTTTCTGGTTGTACAATAAACTCCGAATGGCAACGTAAAGACATGCAAAGTAGAATAACCGATATAAAGAATGATACCGACGAAACTAAAAATACGCGGGAATTACGTTGCTGAGCAAATAACTTTCTGGTTGTACAATAAACTCCGAATGGCAACGTAAAGACATGCAAAGTAGAATAACCGATATAAAGAATGATACGGACGAAACTAAAAATACGCGGGAATTACGTTGCTGAGCAAATAACTTTCTGGTTGTACAATAAACTCCGAATGGCAACGTAAAGACATGCAAAGTAGAATAACCGATATAAAGAATGATACCGACGAAACTAAAAATACGCGGGAATTACGTTGCTGAGCAAATAACTTTCTGGTTGTACAATAAACTCCGAATGGCAACGTAAAGACATGCAAAGTAGAATAACCGATATAAAGAATGATACCGACGAAACTAAAAATACGCGGGAATTACGTTGCTGAGCAAATAACTTTCTGGTTGTACAATAAACTCCGAATGGCAACGTAAAGACATGCAAAGTAGAATAACCGATATAAAGAATGATACCGACGAAACTAAAAATACGCGGGAATTACGTTGCTGAGCAAATAACTTTCTGGTTGTACAATAAACTCCGAATGGCAACGTAAAGACATGCAAAGTAGAATAACCGATATAAAGAATGATACCGACGAAACTAAAAATACGCGGGAATTACGTTGCTGAGCAAATAACTTTCTGGTTGTACAATAAACTCCGAATGGCAACGTAAAGACATGCAAAGTAGAATAACCGATATAAAGAATGATACCGACGAAACTAAAAATACGCGGGAATTACGTTGCTGAGCAAATAACTTTCTGGTTGTACAATAAACTCCGAATGGCAACGTAAAGACGTGCAAAGTAGAATAACCGATATAAAGAATGATACCGACGAAACTAAAAATACGCGGGAATTACGTTGCTGAGCAAATAACTTTCTGGTTGTACAATAAACTCCGAATGGCAACGTAAAGACATGCAAAGTAGAATAACCGATATAAAGAATGATACCGACGAAACTAAAAATACGCGGGAATTACGTTGCTGTGCAAATAAATACGAAAACCCGAGCTATACACGGGCGTAGGCAAGTAGCGTTAACTAAATGGCCAGATCTATACTCGGGCGTAGGCGTGAAGTGTTAATATAGCCCAATAAATGGTGACTTACTTAAGGATATGCTACCTTGATAAAATAAATTCCCGCAACAGGTGGTCTTGGAAATGTTCAATTTGTGAGGAAAATAGAAAGTTGTGATGCTAACGTTAGGTATGATATGTTGTTTGTGGTAAAGCTATTCAAAAAGGGACTGCGCAAGTCCTGTGGTAACAAAAACTCGATCAGTAAAACCGCCCCTGAAATATACCACCCCTCTTTATTTATATGTGGGTTCATAGGTTGTGTGTGTTACGATAACGCGGCTGCCTTACTGAATACAAATTTAGGCAACACAAATGTGGCCAAGGAAACAAAGCCGACACAATCGAATTAAAAGTTTCCGGCATAAAGGTCTGACTTTAATATCTGACTTTAAGGGAACGTGAATATTATACATCGTGCGCAGAATAACTGCAACAGTTCTTGTTGAGAAATTGATTCTATTCACACATATTTGTATGAATTTTTCTATTTATGTATCCAGTGAGCGATTTGTATAAATCACATGATTCACTCCACCACACAAATCATTGATTTCTTTGCTTTTAGATTTCCAATATTATAATTTTCCAACCTTGTAAGTAGAACATTTGATGGCAACATTTGTTTTGTATTGATGAAAAACCCTGTATATATATATATATATATATATATATATATATATATATCGTAATACCTTGAATTGCACGTAACAGTGACTGGTTCATACAGGGACGGTGCAAAAATTACCGGTGACATTTTGCATGACGTAAACATTGTATCGTCCAATGTCTTTACGCATGCATATGATTCGAAGATATTTAATTCTTTCTATTAGTTCACACTCTCCTTACGTATATTTTTACACTTTTCAATCATTAATAATACTTTTTATTCGTCCACTCAAGTACAAATATATTTTCCCCCAATTATAATGGATGGCACTTGTTGTAATACAGTGTTTTCAAATAATAACTCATTAATTAAAACATTTTAGTAATTATTTTGCCACTTAATATTGTAACTCTCCCATATATATATATATATATATATATATATTTACATTTAATTGTTATATATTTAACACTTCCTGCATTGAGAGTAGTTATGCGTTAGGCCACCAGTAGCGCTAGCAATCTGCTGCTTTATTAAGCTCGTTTGGAATCAGCTGTTCCATCCAATTATTTTAGTTAACCATATAGGTTAAATTGTTGTCTTTATTTTAGAACAAATATTACTTTGTAATTATGATATAATACCTGACAATATTCCTTTACAGTTACTAAATAGTTTGCTAAGTAAAGTCCATTCTCATTCTTCTTAACTAAATAGGTAAAGGGTCACTAAACAAAGTTTTATAGGTCGTTTCAGGGTAAGTTGAGACAAGGCAGGTAGCTGGGGGATTAGAAACTGCTCGGCCGATGAATAGGGGGGGACGGTGAGTACAGACATTAGTGACTCATCGCCGATTTCTCCACTTAAAAACGTTAATCTAATTTAGACGCATTATTTGAGTAAAAGAATGATATTGAATATTAATTAAACAAATTAAATTATTGTTAAACAAAAAATTGCATGTTTGTCTCAAGTTATTTGGTCAGTTTCAAATGTTATAACTGAAACTTATTACAAATTTTAATATAGGCATCTAAGGCGGTATTCACACTTGAATTCGGCCGATTAACATGAAACAAACACACAATAACTTGTTTAATTAAAAACCGCATTCACGTTTTCGCATGTAATGTGTATTTATTATATTATATTAATGTTTTAAATGGAGTAATAGGCGATGCGTCACTAATGGGTTGTACTTGTAAGGCCGTCGCCGCCTATTCATCGCCCAGGCCGTTCCTAATCTCCAAGCTACCTGGCTTGCCTCAACTTACCCTAAGACGGCGTTACAAATAACAATAAGAAACTTTATTGTTTGTCAATTTATGACTAAAACGTTATTCTTGTTTTCGTTGATTAAATTATGTTCATAAACAATATGCTACATGTTTTATTCAGTTGGCATATTGGGTATCGTTCCTAACTCGCACATGCTTTAAAGTCTTTGTTTGAATCTCCGTAATCACGACCCGGAGATGGCCGATTTTGGAGCTACTTGTGAAATATTATATTTTAAAACCCTTGTATCTGTGACTAAATAAGGCGTTCTATGAGAATGTAAATGGACATTTCATTTAGCTGCAGGCATGTATGTATTTGTAGTGAGACGATACCCTTTGCACTGTGTTACACAAACAAGCCAGTGTTATTCTAGCTGTAACCGGTGTATATGCAGCTATACACAACTATAAAAAAAAAAAACTGTTCACGTTGCTATGCAACGTTCTGTTCTAATTTAGTTACATTTACTATATGCTTCTTTGTTGAGAATAATTAAAGGATAACACATCTGTGTTAGGTGAGGAAACACTGTGTAGCTACGAGGGAGGGGTTTGTTTGTGTATGTTGTAGACAACCGGCAGGGATCGCTAATGCATATGTATATTATTACATAAACGAGTTTCGTGGTATTTTTTCAATTCCTCCTATTAACCCACTCTATCTCTCTCTCTCTCTCTTTATATATATTTCATATAGTTTATATAAATATATAATTTGTAATCTATCTATATATATATATGCTGGATGGTATTCTAGCGAAACGTCGGAACTGCGAATTTATGGACTGCAGAATAAACGGATGTACTCCAGATAGTAACTATTCATCATATTTTTCCAACCGTGAAGGAATACGTATCAGCATATATATATATATATATATATATATATATATATATATATATATATATATATATATATATATATATATATATAAACAACATAGGTTATTCAAATACAAGAATATTTATGAATTTTCATTCCTGATGATGTTGGTACTGTTTGCCAGCGAAAAGCTTTGGATATAAAATAATAAATATTCTTGTATTTGAATAACCTATGTTGTTTTAAATTATTAAACAAGAAATCGTATTTTATATTTATATATAATAAAGAACTCAGTTAAAATACAAATACAAGAATTATAATTGAATTTACAATTATGAATAATTATGAATTGTAAATTCAATTATAACTCTTGTATTTGTATTTTGACTAAGTTCTTTATTAATACACAAGAATACATATTGCGATATTTATTTATTTATATATATATATATATATATATATATATATATATATATATAAAGAACATAAGTCAAAATACAAATACAAGAATTATAATTGAATTTACAATTCAAAGCTTTTCGTTGGCTAACAGTAGAAACATCATCAGGAATATTAAACAAAATCCTTTATGTTTTTGTTTAATATTCCTGATGATGTTGGTACTGTTAGCCAACGAAAAGCTTTGAATTGTAAATTCAATTATAATTCTTGTATTTGTATTTTAACTTATGTTCTTTATTAATATACAAGAATACATATTGCGATATATATATATATATACATTTGTTGACTCAATTAGGAATTTACTTTAAAACCGTATTGTGTGTATATATCACTAGTTTTCACTTATAAAAATGTAACAAACGAAATACAAGAGAACTCTAATACGTGTATTATCTATTTTAACGAATTTAAAACTTCCTTAACGTTTAGCAAAACATTGGCGTACTGTAGACAAGCTCCAGCCCCTCTAAAACAATAGCGAAAACACAATCGGCTTCGTAACATATTTTAAAGGTTATAAATTTCTTGAATTGCTTCTTTATAATTTGATGAAGTTGCTCGCAAAAGAACGCATTTCAATATGACGGGCCTTACATAACATTTACACATATTTCTTGTCTCATTAAATGTATCAAACGTGTATGACACTAACATCTATATCAGGTCAATTCAAACAGAATTCTCTTAATGTGTAAAGACATTACATGTTTGATACAAATATTGATATTACGTTTTCGGCCTAAGGTGGAAAATTATTTTCTGGTGTCTGGTTTATATATTAAACCATTTAAAATTTTCGACCAAATACCAACTAAACTAGGAATGACGTCATTGAAAAAAAATTTTCTTGATAAACTTAGGATGGAACATGTATTTTATTATTAAACTTTGAATACAAATGAAAAGTAAATCTTATAAGCATAGCGTAAATAAAAATTTTAAACAAGTGAAATATTTAATGATATTCCTAAAACTTGTTATTATAACAGCTAATAATAACTAATATAAGCTATCAAATATTCGAACACCACAAAACCTCGCTCTAAAACCAAGTGTGAAATATATAGTCATATTTAACCACTATATCTAAATTTAAAGCATAAGTCCAAACACGTATCTTCAGAACTTTATTTCCACCCCTCGCCGTCAAGGGTAGTAATACGAATGTTCAGCTTCTTGCGTTCTTTCTTACATTAAATTTTGCTAAGCAAGAACGGAGACGACTTCACAATGGGGGTTCTAGGATGAATATATTACTTGCTTTGTTTTGGTTATCTTCTGTTTATGTTTTACTTCCTGATATTTATTATTACTATATAAATCAATATAATAGAACGAAACAAATTAATATATCCACACGTTTCTTGTAGGTGTTTTAATATGTCAATAAACATATTTATTCCTAGAGTGGTTGTAGAAAAACATGAATAAAATCAATAACTAAAGACCTTGAAATAAGTCATTAAATTTTAATACTTTCATATTGTCATAATATTTGTTTTTTTATCAGAAACACTTCTAAAGATGTCTTAAATTTAGAAATAAAAAGCTGAATGGAACTTGTATGTGATATTTGTATGTCCATAAGAAATATTTATTAGTTGAGTAATTTTACAGGAACAAAGACTTAATGACTAACGGTAAAACAAAATAAATCACACTAGCGTTATTAAAACTATTAAACATTTATAAAACCTTGCTTCAAATATTTACACAACATTTATGTTCATATCACTAACACAGTTACACAATTTTTTTGTAAACTCCTGATGATGTTAGCAGTCATTGCAAAATGTACATTAGGATTATGTAAATATTTGTAACCAGATAGCGCAACCAGTCAAACTGCCTTAGACAACATTGCTTTCTTTAAAGAAACTGTTGGCAACCTTCTCATCTCCTTTAGAACAAACTTTCCTTACCCAGTCCACCCCCTCCAATCTCACTCCAATTGACGCCTACGTCTGGGGAATATGAAG